>PVKS010010144.1:0-13542 GCA_004027875.1 Aplodontia rufa | reverse complement strand
ACTAGACCCTGGACAATGAGAAAGTTGGTCTAGAAACATGAGTTAAATTCAGATAAGATGTAATGCTTTACAATCTAATACTATTTTTAGAGTTATAATGGGAAGGGAAAGGGAAGGATAAGGGAGGGTAATTGGGGGGGGGCACTCCTGGGGATAATTGCAATGTCCAGAATATATACACATCTTATACACATTTTATATTGTTTTGTTAAAATCTTGTAAGGTTGCTCAAAAATAAAAAAAAATTAAAAAAAATAAAATAAAATTATCTAGACTCACTTTTCCACCAAAAAAAAAAAAAAAAAAGAAATGCATACCCATGTTCACCAAAAGACAGAATATATATATATATCTCCAAACCCAGAAAATACCTAAATAGTAGAGTAAATAAATTGTGGCAAATTGCCCCATGCAGTTCATGCATGAGAATAAATTGTCTAAAACTACCCTAACAATAAGCATAAATCTCATAAATGAAATATTGAGCAAGAAAAGCCAAACTAAGTTTTGGTTTTTTTTTTAACTACAGGTGTAAACAACCAAACCTATTCTAAGTCAGACGAATGGTTAGGCTTGTATGAGGTTAAGTAGTACATTGTGAGGCTTCTTTGATGCTGAAGTTCTGTTTCTGGGTCTGGGTATGGTTATACAGCTATATTCTGTTTCTGAAAAATGTATCAAATAATAATTTATAATGTATGCATTTCCTATGTGTTGTTATCTTTCAATTAAAAATTTTAAAAAATACTACAGACTACTACGCAATATGCGAAAATAAGAACATGTAAAATGAGCAGTCAGCTTATTACAAAGTTAATGAAATTATTGGAATGGACCTGCTGTAGAGAATGGGGGTCAATTGCCAGTCATGCTGTTTGAAACTCCAGTGTGCTGTAAGTTTCACTGGCTTTGACTCTTCTTACAATAAATGTTCCTGTTATCTCCTTTAACAAGCTTGAAAAGTTAGGATTTAAGATGAAGCTCATTTGAACTTGGAGATGCACTTCAGTCTAAGTATTTGGTAAATAGATAAAAATAAAAGAAATCAGCAATTAAAATTATATTACAGTTTTGCTTATCTGAAAAGAGTAGAGCTTATTATAAGCATTATTTGCATAGGATAGCTTTAATAAAAGTATTTTTAACTAATGGGTAAATTTAAAAGTCCCCAACAGGTATGCTTTTTATCCTGTGGATAAAAAGCTGATTTACCATGTACAGTCTTTCCACTACCCCCGGGAGATTCTAATCAAGCCTTACACTCATTGAAATGCAGGGCTTAAAAGTGGGAAAACTGATTAACAAAATAAAAAATCCAGAGTGTTTCCCATGCAAACAGTCGTCAGCGTATCTTATGTAATTATGTGGCCCATAAATCAACACAGCGTGCATAGGTTGTACTTGTGGAGTAAATATCTTAATGACTGAGATGCCTTTAGCCATGAATAATTTATATCTGCATGATCCATTTTTTTTCAGCTGTGCTTCATTTCAGCTGGATGAACTAATCATCTATTTAGGGATGGGCTTTTGATTATTTCTTCCTGACTTTTCATCTGTTTATTTTTCTCATTTTGACACACTCCATTTTTTTTCTCTTGCACCTTCTTAAATAAGAATGCCCCATTCATCCATCCTGTATGCTTGTATTTATTTTTCCCATGCATCTTGTTAGACATGTTGGAATCAAGCCAGAGCTTTGGGCTCCTCTCCTTCATAATGGTCTCTGTTCATGGAATTGTGTGGCACAGAGGGAAATAGACTGAGCACGGCAAGATAGTGTGAGCTTCTCAATGTTGTTATAGAGAAACATTTATTATGAAAAGCAATTGCCAGACAAGGCTAATGATCAATTAAACATTAACATTTGTAGATCCCCTTCTGTGATGCAGAAAGTAACTGCCATGTGGGTAATGCTGGAAAGCTGTGCTTGCTAAAATAGTTCTGTTGTTTTCCCAGGGTCCATTAAAATAGTCAACTGAGAAACATTCAGATTAAATTCTATCTCATTTAAGACACGCTTGCCAACCATGCCAACTCATCTTGCTCATCTGTTGCCACCATTCTTTTGACACTTGCCATACTTATTTGGTAATAATAATTACCTTTCTATAAACCTATGGACAGGGAGTGTTTGACACCTTCTGTGGGTATTTTGATACACTAAGTACTTTTCTTAGAATAATTCAAATCATATCCTAGGAGATAACCCATTATTTTTTAATGGGCACTTTGACCACAAATATTAAAAATTTTATAGGGGAGTGAGGAGGATTTCAAACAGTTAAAAAGGACAAAAGTGGTGCTGGAGTGGTGGCTCAGTGGTTACAGTGCTTGCCTGGCATGTGCGAGTACACGGGTTCAAAACCCAGCACCCACGTACACAAGTAAGTGTCAGAGCAATGAAAGCCATATGAAAAAGCTCAATGAAAATTGAAAATTGATTCTCTCTCTCTCCTCTCTCACTGTCCTTCTCTCTTTTAAAAAAAAAAAAAAAGGACAAAGAGTAACTAAAAGTTCCTGAGGTTCAACAGAACATATTTTTGTAGTGAAATTCAGGAGTTTTACACCCCACACACACATACACAAACTTTTTCTTTTCTTTTTTTTTTTTATTTTTCAAGAGAGAGAGGGACAGTGTGAGACAGAGAGAAAGAGAAAATCAATTTTATTTAGTTTTCATGTGACTTTCGTTGCTCTGACACTTTGTTGTGTACATGGTGCTGGAGCTTGAACCCACATCCTCGTACATACCAGGCAAGCTCCATAACCACTGAGCAACCACTCCAGCCCCCACACAAACCTTCTTGGCATAAAATCACAAGAAGTTTCCAGAAGGAAACTTTGTTCATCTTTGAATCCCAATACCCTCTGATGTGTCTGGCATATAGTTGGCACTCAATAAATGTTTTTGTAAACTCATTTTGTTGCATGAATGCCTACATAGCCTGCCATATCTGTGGGACAGTGGACTGGGTGGCCTTCTACCCTGGCATGAATCAACTTAGGCTTCTTCAGCCTCCTGTATTTTATGCTGCCATGGACTTATCCAATATCCAGAGCATAAGGATCTGGTCCTAGTCACCTATATAAAATGCCATCATACCAGGCCCTCATCATGTGGAATCTTCTGGAATTGTCTAATACCTAGTTCCTGTCAGAAACCTAAGAGAGAGAAAAGCTTAATTTCTAGGAAAGATCCCCAGAGACATTCCACATGTCTGCCCTAGGATCTGTCTTCAAAGTTGACAAGTACATCCGCTCTTCCCGTTTAGCAGCTCTGTCATTGATTTGCTTTCTACTCTTGTGCCTCAACTTTGATCAGCGAACAGCATTGGAATCACCTCTGCATCCTGCAATAAAAACTGTGTTGAGGGCATCAGCCTTTATATCATTTAGCAACATCTATGTGTAAAACCCCACGGGGGAGAGATTTTTTAGAGTTCCTTGCTGGAAGAATCTTTATTTTCACCATAAGAACTAATAGACTTTCTCCTTCTGAAAAAATGAGAACTGCATAATTAATCATGTTTCTTTTATTGTCTTGGTTGCCAGGAAGTTCAGAGTCATTTCTTTTTATTGAAGTACAATACCCATAGCCTACAATTAACCATAGTCAAGTATACAATTTATGGCATCTAGTACATTCACAATATTGTGTAGACGTCACCTCTGTCTAGTTTCAAAACGTTTATGTTATCCCCAAAGGAAACCCTACACCCATTAAGGAGTCATTCCCCTTTTTCCCCAGTCCCTGGCAACTACTTCTTATCTATGGATTTACTCATAGTTCAAAGTAATTTTTGCAGCTCAGTTGAAGCACCTGTAATTAACCCTTGAGGGTATTATAGGCTCTTTTTCCTCAGTATTTCCTCGTGTTACATATTTTGTTTAAAGCGTGCAGACTCCAGATGTATGGGGAAGGATAGGAGAGATACACACAAATGAGGGTATCCTCCTCTTTAATCCCCAGAGCCACTCTTTACCTCATCCTGCCCTGTGCCCTGACCCATGTAGGCTATTCTGTGGGCTCTCATGGCTCCTTGCTTCCAGTTGGGTTTAGCTAATAGGAGATCGTGGCTGGAGATCCACTGAAGGGAGAGCAATGATGTCTAGTATTTCCCTAGCTGCCACCCTGTGAATTCACTGGGATTGGCTATATCCCTCAGTGGAAGGTGTTCCAGCTCATGTCAGGGAGCCCTCTCCACTTAGGACTTCCTGAATCCACATTCCACTAATATGACTGTTCCTTGCCTCTCCAGGCCTAGTAGGGTATAGTGCCCCAGAATACTGTACTATTTCTTGTGCTTTCCCTATAACCTTTCCACACCTTTCTATATAGTTCCTTTATTAAATTTGTCGCAAATTGTCTTCATTGGAGTGTGTTGTCTGTTTCTTGCCAAGAACCTGAACAGACTCACAGTTCTGTTCAGCTGCTAGTCAACATGACTTTCTTAGATTCCTCTGCAGCTGACCTGGTTCAATGGATTATCCCAGGGTTGAGTGATGCCCTACCCGCTGCTTCCAGTGCCTTCTCAGTCTTCATGATTTTAGATGCAGGTCCTTCATACTGATCCCTGAGTGACACCAGTCTCTTTTAAGACCTCATGATCCTGGAGATGTCATGTTTACACACCTATTTCCAAAAGCTTTAGTGTCCCCCAGCAGAGGGTGATCACTAATCAGTTCAGTTTCCATCTGGAAGAAGATGGGGCTACCTTTCCTCCAAAGCCTGTGCACTAATGCTTGAGGTATCTGATAAATTTAAGTAGTCCACATTCTGATATTATGAAGCATTGGAGGAATTTCTTTGTTCAGGCTTAGCAGTCAGACAAAATAAAATGTATCCCTCTACATCACCAATGTCATCAACATAACATATGCACCCTGTTTCAAGAACAGTCATTTAAAGATTTTAAACGTGATCTTAACATGATCCCAAATACACAGGGAGCTGTGTCAAGCAAAAGAACATGACTTTAGTTTCTGTATCAGTATCATTAACATAGTGGCTTGAGTACTATAATAAATGTTCATTCTTTAATTCATTGCATTGACAAATATCACTGGGCACCTATTATGTGTATATCTGCTGTGTAGACACTGTGGATCAGCACAGTCATGAGCAGAGCATACACAATCACTACTGCGTGCACTTATACTTTTAATCAAAAAGCAATTAACTGACAGCTAGTTAAAGAATTAATGTTGAATTACATGCATTGTGACTCCTTTGAAGGAAAAGTACAGGATTTTATTAAAGTGTATAATAGGCAGATTGATGTGGTTTGCACTTCAGAGCAGGTATCCTTGAGCATGTGACATTTAAGCAGAACGGTGGTGAAGAAGCATATGAGGGAGGGCACAGGGGAAAAGTTGGAGCATTCTGGGTGAAGAGAACAGCATACATAAGGAAACTGAGACAGGAATGCGCATGGAATTTGTGTGTGTGTGTGTGTTTGTGTGCGCGTGCGTGAGTGCACATGCATGCACACATACTACTATGGATTGAACCCAGAATGCTCGTCCACTGAGCTACATCCCCAGACTTTTTTATTTTATATTTTGAGACAGGTTCTCACTAAATTGCCTAGGCTGACCTTGAACTTCCAATCCTCCTCCCTCAGCCTCCTGAGTAAATGGGATTTCAGGTGTGTACCACCACACCTGGCTCACACAGAATTTTTTTTTAAGAGAGAGAAAGGGACAGAGAGAGTTAATTTTATTTAGTTTTCCATGTGGCCTTCATTGCTCCAACACTTCATTGTGTACGTGGTGCTGGGGTTCAAACCCGTGTCCTTACACATGCCAGGCAAGTACCATAACTGCCAAGCCACTGCTCCAGCCCCTTACAGAGCATTTTTTTCGCACAGCATTTTTTTTGAATAATCAAAAGAGGAATAGGGAGCTGGAGCTGAGAACAAGTGCAGAACGGAGGAAAACAAAACTGATGAGATAAGCCGGAGCCAGAGCATGTCGGTCCTTACAGGCCATATTAAGAACTTGCCCCCTGTGACCAGGACAGTTTTTCAAAGGTTTCAGGAGTGGCATTAACATGGTGAGAAGGTCATTTTTAAAGCACTACTCTGGATAGGGAAGGTAAGAGCATGAGAAGGTGTAGAGATATAAGGTGATGGTCACTTAGGCTAAAATAGTGATCATGGAGCCAGAAAGAAAAAAAATGAAACAGAAAGCGGTTTAGGAAGTAAAATCAAGAGAAATTTGTGAGAATGAAAGAGAAGGATGAGATGGGGATGGCTCTTGGGTTTCTGGTTTATGTGATATGTTATAATGTGTCATTAACACAGAAGGGAACTGGGAGAAGCAGCAATGGGGTGGGTGAACTCACCCTTCAGATTTGGACATGGGTTTGTCATGCCTATCAGACAGTGAAAAACTGTTCCAGTGGCAGTGGGAGTTCAGAGGAAGATATGTGCCGGACACCTGGATTTACCCATGATCATGGTAAGGAGACTATGGGATGTTGAGGAGATGGAAAGAGAACTAAGCTTGTGTTCAGTAAACTGATGTCAGTGATCTCCAGGGGCTTTCCAATAAGCACCCTCCCCTCCTCACCATGTTTTTCTGCATAAATTGAAACTTTTGCTATAACCTTGTTAGAAAGTGGTAACCTAAAAGCTCCTGAATGTGAAAGTTTTATGTAATATGATATATACAGGAAGATTCATAACCATCAAAACAGTCTTTAAAGGATGTTATTCCAGTCATCAAATTTTTTAAATTCTGCAGCTTTTTCATGCCATCTTCATAAACATCAGTTGTCTAAAATCACTTTTATATCTAGCAGTTCACCCCTTCTGTTCTTTAGTAGGATTTGGGGATTTCGATTCTAGCTACTATGTTTCTTAAACAGGTGATTAGCCTTCCGTAATTTTCTCTGGCTGACCTGTTGTCTCGTAGGTACCTGGCACCACTGTTTCTCTGCAGGCTCACTGAGTCAGGACTAGGGAGCCGTTTTGATACCTCCTCATCTTACATACAAAGAAATGAGGTAAAAGGACACAATGTCTTGTGATTGAGTAAGGGCCACCCTCCAGGCTCCCAGCCCTGAGCCACACTGCCTCTTCCTGCAACCATGACATCAAAACTTTCTTGTCTCAGAATTTTGAGGCTTTCTTATTTAAAAAAAATTTTTTTTTCAGGGCTAAGGACCGAACTCGGGGCCTTGAGGCCTTGCACATGCTAGGCAAGCACTCTACCATTGAGCTAAATCCCCAGATCCTTTCTTATTTAAAATTAAAAAACAGACTCATTAATCACATATTTGCATCCCCAAAATGGAAATAGTGCACTTGTTCCTCCAAAGCCTTAATGGGAAAATTATTATTTGAAAAGAGACTGCTGTTCTAGATTCTGGTCACTGAGGTATGTCAAAGCAGCCAGGGGTGCATGTCCACCCCCTCTAAACCAATGGTGGCAAAGGTCTGGTCCCCCTTTCCTCAACTTCTTGATATCCCTATCCCTGTCATTTCTTTCTCTTAAGAAAAATATTGATAGTAATTCTTCACTATAATTGGAACATGAAAATCATACCAGAATACAAGTTCCCATACTTGGACACATCTATAGGCCAGGGAAAAAAAAGAAGAATAATTTTAGAGTTTATGTTTAAACGAACTTTGAATATCCTAATAACCTCTTTTAAAACTCTGATATTCCATCATGATACAGGATAAATCCCTTATCCATAATGTTTGAGACCACAAAGGATTTAGATTTTGGGTTGTTTTCATATTTTGGAATATTTGCAAATATGTATGGGGAACAGAATCTACCCTAGTGATGGAAGGAGGCTACAAGTACTGACCAGAATTCTCTACTGGGGTGGGAGGGTCCAAATGGAGGTATATGATGTACAACCCACTGTTGCATATAGCATGGGGGCCACTCGTTATAAACTCCAAGGTGAAAGTAAGTGGGGGACCCTGGGTAGCATCATGACCAAGTGAAGATCTGGACAGAAAAAATACTGGAAATGAAGGAGGAGAGAGAAAACAGGAAATTATCATTGGCCCTAGACTGATGTCAGGAGACCAGGTGAATTAATACAGTAAGGTGGGCAAAACTGAAGACTAGCAGCCCCCATAGAGTTAGGGAAATGAGCAACTCTTTTTTGTTGTTGTTGTGCTTTTTTCTTTTTGTTTTTGTTTTTCGAGAGAGGGACAGTGAGAAAGAGAGAGAATCAATTTTATTTAGTTTCTCATGTGGCTTTTGTGGCTCCTGCACTTCATTGTGTATGTAGTGCTGGGGTTCAAACCCACATCCTTGCGCATGCAAGGCAAGCACTTGCAAGCACTGAGCACCGCTGCAGCCTGAACATGGGCAAATTAACCACAGGCTCTGGGGTAAAAGGCCTTATTACCTGAGATCCAAAAACGCACGCTTGGCAAACGAAGGCTGCTGGCTCTTCTAGCCGTTATTAATGAGTCTGCCCTGGAATTGACAGGAAGAGATACAAGGCCTAATGTTCTCTACACCTAATTGAAGGACTAAGTTCTTTGGTTTCTAACGGTCATTCAGGAAACATGATACCACAAGAATTCCTAGCACTGGACTGTGCATGTCATTGGCATGGATGTTCTCGTTTTACTTTAAGAAATACTTTGTTTCATCTCAAACTGAAAATGGCGCTCTCTCATGGACCCTTCAGCTTTATGAATCAGTGCAAACCCCTGAGCTTCAGCCACAGAAGCACTGGTTTCTCAGTTCACAATGTCTGAGTGGTGTCTTGGTGATGTACTTATGAACAATAAAATTGATTAATCAAGTCTTAAACACCATAGCAGCAGAAAATCAGAAAAATATTATGGACCAGTATGCAGTCTTGAAAAATGAGATGACTCAAATGTTGGAGGTCATAATATCTCAATAATAATAATAATAATAATAATATATATATATAGCTTTAAGTATACATTGAGTTGATTGAAACAAACACCATTGAAAAAAGTACTATTTATAGGTAAATAATCAGGGTTAGTAAGTTTTAGCAACTTGTCTAAAGAATCATGACCCAAATACTGTAAAAATAAGAATTAAATGCAGGTATTTAAGTCCAAAGCCTTGTCCCTTATGGCACCTGCCTCTTCCAAGCTTTAAGTGACATCAAGAGTGTTCTCACCGTTCACAAATTCATTCAACACCTATTCACTGCATACGTATGTGCCAATCATTATCCCAGGCGCTAAGAATGCTGTGATTGACAGGACCATAGTCTCTGCCTTCAGAATAAGCTTATAATCTGGCAAATTGACAGAGGCAAATCCAAACTGGCCATGATGAAACTGTGAGGTGTGTGCTACAGCAGAAGTAATAGAGCAGGTTGTTGGAACATGTGTAAAACATCTTACCAAATCATGAGTTGGAGAGGCATCCTATAGGAAGTGAAGTTTATACTAATTCCCCAAGGGTAAGTTGGAATTGAAAGAACAAGGAGTGTTCCAAGCCAAAACTAAAGCATATGAAGTCACTCCTGAAGGGGAATTGATCCTAAGTCAGGCCTAGAACAGGAAAGAGCCAAAGGTTTATATATGCCACCCAGATTACCTGTTCCTGGCTATTTCACGAATTAGAGACCTTATCCTTCCATTAATTCATCAATCCATCATCCGTCCATTCATTCTTTCTTCCTACCTCTGTCCCTTCTTTCCTTCCTTCCTTCCTTTTGCCCCACCCATCCTTTCTCCATCAGTCCCCATCTATCCATCCATCCATCCACCCATTTATTCATAGTAGGTGCTAGATAATTATTGAATTAGATAATTGATTTTTTTAAGAAAGAGGGACAGTGAGAGAGAAAGAGAGAAGCAATTTTTATTTAGTTTTTCATGTGGCTTCCATTCCTCCAACACTTTGTTGAATACATGGTGCTGGGGTTCGAACTCATGTACTTGTGCATGCCAGGCAAGCACTGTAACTGCCAAGCCACCGCTCCAGTCCCAGATAATTGATTTTTAAAACATTTATTGAGAGATAATATATGTGCCTGACACTGTGCCAAGCAGTGTGGAGGACATAAAGACACATAAGACATTATCCCAGCTGGCATGAAGCTTAAACGCTAATTGAAGATATATATATATATATATATATATATATATATATATATATATACACACATATACACATTCTGCTGCAATGGAAGCCGGGTGGAACAAAGGCCCTACAAGGTGCCTTCAGCTCCCACTGGTTGTGGAGACTTTATATGGAAGAAGACTTAACATTTCTGTGATAAAATTAACAGGCTGACATCAGTTTAAATATTCTCTGTCTTTTTCTTTTGTCTTGGTTTTATTTTTATTATTATTATTCTGAAATTTATTCTTTGACAGATTCTGTAGCAACAGCATCCGGGCCATTACTTGTTGAAGTTGCCAAAACTCCTGGTGCCAGCCTTGGGGTTGCCCTAACTACCTCGATGTGCTGTAACAAACAGGTCATTGTCATAGACAAAATCAAATCTGCAAGCATTGCTGACAGGTAAGTGTCTCAGAAAGTGCTTACCTTTCAAAATTGCATGTGTGTTTAAAAAGTTATACGTGCGCACACACACACACATATAACACACAGAGTAAAAACAGCTCTCTTGCTATTTTATACACATTTAAGATAAGAAAACAAGTTGATGTGTGGGACTTAAAAATTTACCTCCTCTGTCAGCCACCGCACAATGTAATGTCACTACATACAGCTGTTTGGAGTGGCCTTTAGCAATTAGGGGTAAAAAAAATCAAGCAAACAAGCAAGTGTTCTTGTTGTGCCTAGGATAACTGCCCGTTCTTGATGGAAGGTAGCTGACCTGCTCTTTATTAAGACATGTGCAGTGAAGTCATGGGTTTTCCTGAATTTTTAACAATTAAATCCAGCTACCACAAAATTTTATTCCTTTTGTTCTTAAATAAAATAGTATTTTTAAAAGAATGTGACCTTTAAAGACAAGTCTGCAAGACTACCTTAGCAAATTAATCTTGGATTTCACAACTTTCCAGAATCCCTTGAAACACCATTCATTCCAATGTCATAAGAAAAATGGAACTTATTTTTCCTAATTAATATTTCAGACTTGTATTGTAAAAAGGGAAGGGGGAAAAATTTGTCTTCCTACTAATCAGTTATTTTACAGCTCCTGGTAAGAAAGCCCTTATCTTGCATAGCTGAAGTACTTCAAGTAAATCAGCATGGAATATATTTTAGATGGAAGGGATGGCTTGAAATGCTTTGGTCTCGAGAAATAGACTACACACACTGGAAATCTTTAGAAGTACCTCAAGCACCAGTCTCCCCCGTGTTTCCAGCCCTCTTCTCCTCGAGCCTCGGCCCTGTCTGGAAGCCCCCCACTCCACAGGACCCGCAGCACCCCCCACTAGTGGTCAGTCTACAGCTCCACGGCGGTCTTAGCCTAACGTGCAGTACTTTAACAGTGTCAGCCATTGATCCAGGGGTGTTCTCCAGTTCAATGGTGAGGATGCTTTAATTGTCTCCCTCTGTTTTCTCCCATTCCGCAGGGGGTAACCAGTTTAAGGAGCTGTCCACTTGACTGGTAGGTCGGGATGCTGACGGCTGTGTTTGCTTTTCTCCACTCATCCAGTAGCCAGTCCCTTGAGTTCAGCAAATATGTAGCCACTAGCCCTGCCCCCAGCTTTCCCTTGACTCACCACGCAGGCCTGGTTTTATTACTCACTTGATTCCTGAATAATTTCCATTGCCATCGAGAGCTTTTGTACTAATAAATGTTTAACTCCAGAATAACAAAATAAAGCAGAATAATAAAGAACTGGTGAGCTGAGAGCTTATATGAAAGGATTCTGAGGAAGTAGTAACTGAATTTCCTCAAGTTATTCTCATTCGTACATAAAGAAGACCCCATTTCAATTCTGTAAGTCACATCTCGAGATTCTGAATATTTACCAAGTCAGACTTATAGATTGAAAATCCTAGGAGGAATAAAACAGGAAAAAAAATCAAGGAGAAAAATTTCCCTTTTGTTTACTATCCTCTCACTCACTTCACAATATCCAGCATCACCATCCCCAAATAATATATATATTTTTGTAAGAAGGACAAGAGAAAAAAAAAATTCCTTTGCATTTTTCTGCATTCTCTACAAACTTTACATTCCTGTGCATACCCAAGGTGCTTGGAATTGAGATGGTGTTTCCTATAACACTCAAACTTTTCCTTCTTTTTTTTTTTTTTAAAGTAAGTGAGACCTGTGAAATTCTAACTGTGAAGGACATGAAAGTCGAATTCCAAAGAGGAAGACACTTCATGGTCCTGAGTGTTTCTTCTTCCCCTAGGTGTGGTGCACTACACGTGGGGGACCATATCCTGTCCATTGACGGCACTAGCATGGAGTACTGCACCCTAGCGGAGGCAACTCAGTTCCTAGCAAACACCACTGACCAGGTCAAGCTCGAGATCCTTCCCCATCATCAGACCCGCCTGGCCCTGAAGGGACCTGACCACGGTGAGAGGATCCATCAGGATACATCTTTCTATCTTGCTCATGCAGTTGTTGCTTCCTCCAGAGAGTTAGAAAGCAGAATGACACTGAGTTTAATTCTGCCTTTATCACTTCTTTTCAAAACAATAGGTTATCTTTGTTTACTCTGCTTCATCTTCCAAATCTCTTTTCAAGCCACTTATAATTCACTGGAAATCCCAAAGTTGCAGGAAAAAAATAGTTTGAAATAGACTTTTTAAGCTAGTACTATTTGATTTTTTTTTAAAATGCCTTTGGTGCAAATGGAGTATGGTAAGAAGACAAATAATTTGATTCCCATATTGAAGTATTCATATTGCATTTCCAGTCTATATGAAAGACAAGAAAGGCAAATAGCTAAAATCACTTTTTATTAATAGCAGACTCTTCAACTAGTTGGTAGGGAGACCCAGTTGTAGGAAGAATGGAGTTCTATGTCTTTTTTCTATTTTCTACAGTGGCGTTTTTCTTAGGATACAGAAGAACTGTTCTGATCAAGCATCTTGCATAGGACTATAAAAATACTGGATACCATTTATTCAATAAAAAGTTAGTTGGGGGGATCTGCATTTTCACTATCTTGAAGATCACAGATATGTTTGCATAGCAGTTGCAAACCATCAACCTGTGCATTTTCAAACATCACCTAGAGTACGAAAAGGGACTAAAGGGACTTTGAGCCCCAAATCAAACGAAGTCAAACTCTGAAGTGGGATCTTTGTCCTAACTCCTTCTGCCTGCCTGTCCCTTAAACCAGAGCGTGCACGCTCTCTCTCTCTCTCTCTCTCCCTCTCTTTTAAGAAAGAGGGACACAGAGAGAGAGAGAAGTAATTTTTATTTAGTTTTTGATGTGACCTTCATTCCTCGGACATTTCGTTGTGTACATGGTGCTGGGGTTCGACCTCATGTACTCGTGCATGCTAGGCAAGCTCCGTAACTGCCGAGCCACCGCTCCAGCCCAGAACTCTCTTTTTTCATTCTTTGAATCCTGGGGCCTAACACTGGCAGGTGTAGCCTAAACAGGGAGAATACATTTCTGT
>PVKS010010143.1:0-61274 GCA_004027875.1 Aplodontia rufa | reverse complement strand
GGGGAGAAAATAAATATCAGGGTGAGAAATTCAATGTGGATGGAGGCCAGTGGTCAGTGGTTCTCTTCTTGGACTCTTCTCCTGACTATAACCATAGCACTGCTGTGGGCACATCTTGGTCAGGAAGAACAGATATGCAAAGCCATTCCTTCAGGGTTCCTTTCCCCAGAAGCTGATGCCAACAAAATTGGGGACCTGCAGACAATCCTTCCACTCCAGAGTATCTGTTCCCTATTCAAGTATCTATCCTTTCAGCCACCACCCTTCCACTGCCTGTTCATCTACAACCCATCATTCCAGCAGCTTATACTTCTACCCAGTAATCCATCTATCCATCATCCACTCATGATTGATTCATCCATCAGTCATCCATTTATCCATCCATCCATTTGCCATTCACCTATCCACTCATATATCTACCTGTTTATCCATCATCCATCCACCATCCACCCTTCATTGATTCATTCATCATCCATCCATCCATCTGTCCACCATCCACCTATCCACTTGTACATATACCTAACTATCCATCATCCATCCATCCATCCTTAATTGATTCATCCATCATCCATGCATCCATCTGCCATCCACCCATCACTTATTAAGACCCCACTGTGTATGAAACACTGGCTTGGAAAACAAGTGATCAGATTTCCTGTCCTCACAAGGCTATGGCTTGGCCTATATAATAATCTTTGGATACTATATTCCTAGCTACAATTAAATGACAGTTTTGTTGAGTACTAAAAAAAAAAACCCATACCTTTAATATGCTAAAGAACTCTTACCAGAGGACCCCATCTGGCTATGTGAGGTCAAGGAACTCAGGCAGCATTTAATGTAGCACTGAGGCTGAGACCTTAGGGTCCTAGATAAGATGACCTGGATTCATACCCAGGCTCTGCAATTTTCCTGCTTGGTGACCATAGGAATGCAGCCCCACCTCCTAGAGACTCAGCTTCCTTGTGTTCAAAATGGGGATAAATACTGGAATCACTTAGAGGTGTCCAGAGATTTCAGAGAGAAACTATGGGAAGAGCCTGGCAGATGAGAGCGGTCCACCAGGGAAGAGGGTGGCCCATCCTAGAACCATCTAGCAACTCTGCACAGGGTGGAGAATGGACAGCTTCTCATTGCTGTGGCAGACACCTGAGGAAAATCGCTGAGGAGGAAAGGTTAGTTTTGGCTCTGGTTTCAGGCCACCATCGCAAGCTCTGTTGTATTGGGCCCGAGTGAGGCAGAACATCATGGCGGAGGGCAGGGCAAAGGAAAGCAGCTCAGCTCACAGCAGCCAGGAAGGGGCAGGTTGCAGGGAGGAACAAGATATTCCCTTCCAGGGAGCCCCCCACAACCTTCAGCGGCCTTCTCCCTCTAACTGGAGCCCACCACGTACCAGCACCTCCCAGTTCTGCCATCAAGTTAAACAATGGATGAGGTTGGAGCTCTCATGTGTTAATCCCTTACCAAAGGCCCACCTCTGGCCACTGCTGCATGGAGGATCAAGCCTGCAACAGAAGAGCCTCTGGGGTCATTCCAGATCCAAACCATAACAGGCACAAACCAACTACGGTAGCAGTAAGGACACAGCTCGCCAAGAGAATGACCCCCTCCAGAGCTAGTTGGTGATGTCCCCTAGGTTTTGTTCCTTGGCTGTGGATATCTGTTGGTCTTAAAGGATCATTGCACATCTCTTCAAGTAGGGCCCAAAGGTTGGAGTGAGGACAGGGAACAGCCAGGAATTACTGACATAGCATCACCTTAAAGAACAGCCTCAATTCCTGGGAGACATGCATCCACTGTGGACGCGTTTCCCTGGAGAGGGTAACCACAGCATTTTCACCGGCCATGCAGGCCATGCACTTGGAACAAATGGGAGCTTTGACCTCACACAGTCCCCCCAACTGTGCAACCCCAGGAAGGCAATGGCACAGCCAGGCTGGAGCTGAAGGTCCCTGGAGGACATGCTCACAGAGTGCACTTGTCCACTGTGTGATGCTTCAGCATGCAAGAGCAAGGCCAGATGGGGCCCCAGGGAGAAGCCGTCCACCAGAAATGTCACCCTGGCAAAGCTGGTCAGGCCCTGCCAGAAAGCAATGGAAACAGAGGGCTCCTGCCACAGTGACCCTGAATCCTCCCTCACAGGGGACAAGCTGCCACCTTTAGATCCCACACGTAGCACACCCACCCACCTGCAGAGGAGCTGTGGGAGGATGACTGTCCCCAGGGAGCCTGGGGAGATGTCCCTGCCTAGACCACTGCACAGTGCTGCCAGCCCCCTCGGGGCAAGGTCTGTGGAGAGGTAGTGGCCATGGTGGAAAGTTTTCATTGTCCATGATGTTATAGAAGGTGGGAACACATAACCCGTGGCCTATTGACAAAACGGAGAGGGACCGATGCTCAGCAGCTAGTGGGCTGTAGGCACTTGTGCCTGTCATCGCCAGTGAGGGCGCAGTGACAGCCGCAGCTTACCAAGCATGGAGAGGGCAAGCAGCTGTGCCAGGCCTGGTCTGCCTCTCCTTCATCTTTACGGCAGCCCTGCAAGGCAAGTCCCTGCAAGGCCCAGAGTCCAGGGCCACACAGCCAGCGCATGGAACCGATTCCGGGGCGAGTCTGCCTGTCCCCTCACCCACACCTCTTCTTACCACACCCTGCCTCCCACTGTGAGCTGACTGGAGTCAGAGCTCATCTGGCGAGCATGGTCTGGGCAGACCCAGAGAGAACCCGCCCACGCTCCTCATCAGCAACGTGGGCCAGCAGTGCCTGGCCATCAGGGCGCTGATGCACCAAAGCCCACAGTAGGCACAATCCATACTAATTCTGCCATCTGTTGACCTGAGCCTCGCCCCTACCAGACTGGCCAAAGATTTGAACCTGGCATATAACCACTGGCCCCACACAAACTGAAAGAAGAAAGAGAAATGACCAGAGATGTGTCCAAGCAGTGACTTTTGGGGATACATTTTATTTAAAAACATCAAAGTGACGCCAATAGAGACAGATAATTTCTCATGAGATTGGCGAAAGTAAAAACTTGAGCACAGTCCAGCAGGGTTGCACACGTGAGGAGTGGCAGCTTCTAACACCTCTTACAGGAACACATATGATCAAGGTCCCCGCTATGGACAAAGACCACAATGACAGTTCACAGCAAGAGTGCTCGTCACTTTGTTGCATGTGACAGCCCCTGGCTGGGAGCAGCCTGGGAGGCTGCTGCATATCCAGGGCCCACGGCCTTTCTTCAGGACCCTATGACACTCTCAGTGTCTTCCTGTCCATGGGAAAGTGAGGCAATGCCACACGAGGACCTCCCAACTCCCTGAGAGCAATCAAAATGCAGACTGGGCTTTGTCTCTACGCTTTGGGATTGGGTAGCTCAACCTCTTTCTTCATGCTTTTCTGTGTTTAGGAAATATTTCACACACAAAAGTACAAGTTTGATGTTTCTACTTAAAGCCCTGACTCCTGCACCCTAGACACCCTCTCTTGCTTCTCTGGTCTCTGGTCCCATTGCAGATGCCTCCTCAGAGAGGAGCACTGTCTAACAGAAGGTTCTGGAATGTAATGGAAAGCCAGTGGACAACCTTCCTCCTTCCTCATTTCAGCAAGACTGCACAATGGTGGCAGCACAGCACCAGCTGTTGCACACTGTGAGCCAGCGTGGGGTGGTAGCATTGCATTGCCCAGAGTAGTGGCCACCAGCCACAGGAGGCAACTTAGATGCAAACTAATTGAGCTGGACAAAAGTTAAGAGTTGATGCTGCTGTTGCAGGAGGGTCCAGCAGCTGCTCATGGGTTGCAGCCACAGTGTTGGGCAGTAAACACGGGTCTAGAACATTTCCACCCTCACAGGTGTTCTGTCGGCTGGTGCTCCACTCAATGAGATATCCGCACTGCGACCAGAGACCAGGAAAGCAAGAGAGGGTGTTGAGAGCACAGGGGAGAGGATTTCTTCTATAAAGAACCAGAGTGGAAATAGGTTAGACTTTGAGGTCAGACATCTCAGCTCTGCACTGAAGCATGAAGGCAGAGACAGGACAGGAATGAGAGGGCATGGGAGGATGTGGACCCATCCTCCAAGCTAGCAGTCTCAGATTTGTATCACTGTTAACACCCAACCCTCCAACCACTTGCTCAAGGCTGGATGCCACTTGAAGGGCATCGATTTATCATTTAATCTTCATTGGGACCCAACAAGGCTTATACTTTTACTATCCCCACTTTACAAAGGAGAAAACTGAGTCAGAGAGTCTGGGATTCATAGCCAGGTCAACCTGACTTGAGCACAGCACAAAGTCCCTTAGAGAATGAACTGGAAAGTCACCATCTGAGTCCCAGAGTGTGAAAAACCAGCCTTGTATTGCAAAGTCCTCCTTAGGCTGTAGAAACTGAATCCTCTGTGTGGACCATAAAGCCAAGCCTGAATAGCTAAACTGAATAGCTAAGGAATAAGAACATTAGTATTTAAACCTAGCAAGGAAATAATGTAAAAGAGACATTTCCTGATAACTTTATCCAGCTGGGTGGTTTGAGGGAAGAGAACATTCTGTGGAAAATTCAAAATGATAATGAAGTTAGGAAGCAATTAGTTAAACTGTTACAAGACTTTGGTTTTGTAAGAACCTCCCATTTCGAAGTTCTAAATAATTAATGGCACTATCCATTAACCTCCGCACTATTTTACCACTCAGAAAACCAGAGACTAAAACCATGGGAAGTAATAAATTATAGGTATGGGTGGCTCATTATTAAAATTAAATATGTCATTAGCAGCTCCTGAGAATAAATTTTGCAATTACTTAAGGAGCCCTCCATGATATGAAAACCTAGGAAGTAGAAAACTGAGCACATGAGCCTCTTTTACAAACCCTCTTTGCCTGGACAAAGCTATGACCCCCAGTGCCTACTATGTCATCAGGAATGAGCTGGTACTCCCGCAGGCAGCAGCCACCAACAGGCATCTTCTCTCCTCTTCCAACAATCCCACCCTCCTCCACTGAGACTTTGGAAAGTCTTGGGGAACTTTCAGTTACATAGACACCCCAAAACCAGCACCCGCCCACCAGACACCTGACACGTTAGCCCAGGCCTCTTCTGGCCCAGGCCCAGCAAACACCCAGGATACCCCCAGGTAGGACCCTAGGCTGAGCAGCCCACTCCCCACCTGACATGCCAGCCCAGGCCTCTTCTGGTCTGGCACACACCCAGGACATCCCTGAGGAGTAGCCCTGCCTGGAGCAGACCCTGCCCACCTGATACCTGACATGCAGGCCCAGGCTTCTGGCCCAGGCCCTGCAAACACCAGGATACCCCCAGGGAATCTCAATACAGAGATCCAGAAGAAGCTCTTCAAAAATTAAGAATCAAACCAGAAAAGGTTTGCCTCAGACCCACAACTCCCCTAACAATGAGCCCACAGATAGGGAGCAGAATAAAAACCTTGAAAAAATTATTAACAATCTGATTACAAAAAAGAACAATGAACTTAAAGAAGATATAATGAAGGGACTAACTGAGAAAACTCAAGAGATGAAAAACTCTATTATCAAAGAAATAGACATATTCAAAAAGGAAGTAATAGAGCTGAAATCTTCAGTCAATCACATTAGAGGAATGATAGAAAAATTTAATAATAGACTAACTTCTGCGGAAAATAGAACCTCAGCTCTAGAAGAAAGAACATCTGACAATGAGGATATACTGACTGAACTCGAGCAAACAGATGACAGAAAAGAAAAACAACTCACACAGCATGAGCAAAATTTCCAAAATGTCTGGTAAGAAATCAGAAGAAACAATATAAACAATGTAAGAGTAATTGGGATACAAGAAGAAAATGAAATGCAAACAAACAACAAAGAAAATTCTCAATGAAATAGTTAAAGAAGATATTTCCCATATTAAAATAGAATCAGAAATGTTCATCCAGGGAGCTTATAGAACACCCAATAGGGCTAATTAAATGAGCAGCTCACCGAGACACATTATATTCAAAATGTACAATAGGGAAATCAAGGAAAGAATATTAAAAGCTTAAAGGGAAAAATGCCAAACCACATTCAGAGCCAAACCAATAAGGATCACGTCTGACTTTTCAGTTCAGACTCTGGAAGCAAGAAGATCCTGGAAGGAGATCTTTTAATGTCTGAAAGACCACAACATGCAGCCAAGAATACCATACACCCAGCAAAACTCAGCTTCAAATTTGATGGGGAAAAAAAGAACTTTTCATGAGAAGATCAAACTTGCAGCATTCATGAATAGAAAATCAGCATTACAAAGAATCATCAAAGATAAATTCCAGATAGAAGAACAAGCAAACAATCCTCAAAACCCACAAACAGAGGAAATTCAATACTGGTACACATTATCAATAGACAACCAAGACAGCGCAGAACTTACCAATAAAACACAATGACTATGAACTACAACCACATAACTATCCTAACACTGAATGTGAATAGTCTCAACACACCAATCAAAACACACACAGTAGTAGATTGGATCAAAAAACAAAATCTAACAATATGCTTCTTACAGGAGACCCACCATGCAGCCAATGATATCCACAGACTGAGGGTGATAGGATGGGGAAAAACCTACTAGGCTTATGGCTCAAACAAGCAAAAATGAATACTTAAATCTGACAAAGTAGATTTAAAACATAAACTAATCAGAAGAGATAAAGAAGGCTACTACATCCTAGTAAATGGAAAAATCCAACAGAAAGATATAATCATAGTGAATATATACTCTCCAAACACCAACATATCCAACTATGTGGATAAAGTACTCCATGTCATTAAGCCACATGTGGACCTCAACACAATTATATTGTGAGAATTTTATACTCCTTTATCACCAATAAAAAGATCATCAAAGAAAAAAAAACAATAGAAAGATCTCCAGCCTAAATAACTCCATAAATCAAATGGATTTAACAGACATCTTTAGAATATTCCACCCCAATGTGGCTGAATACACGTTCTTCTCAGCAGTGCATGGATCCTTTTCCAAAATAGATCATATCCTCATTCACAAAGGAAATCTCAGCAAATATAAAAAAGTAGATATTATTCCATTTATTCTATCAAATCATGATGACATAGCCTTAACAATTAACAGCAAAAATTATAACAGAAAACACCCATATACATGGAGATTGAATAATACCCTATTAAAGTGAGAATGGATCCAAGAAGACATGAGAGTAGAAATCAAGCAATTCTTGCAAGAGAATGAAATTGAAAACACAACATATGGAAACCTCTGGGACAGCATGAAAACATTCTTGCTGGGGGAAATTTATCGCACTGAGTGTCCACATTAAGAATCAGAAGAGATCTCAAACAAATAAGCTAATGCCCCAACTCAAATCTCTACAAATGAAAGAACAATCTAAGCCCAAAGCTAGCAGAAGATGGGAAATAATCAAGATCACAGCTGAAATCAATGAAATTGAGAACAAAAACAACAATAAAAGGAATTGACGAAACAAAGAGCTGGTTCTCCAAAAAATAAATAAAATTGCTAGAAGCCTCGCCAATCTCAATAAAAGAAGGAGAGAAATGAAGCAAATTAACAAAATCACCAATGAAAAGGGAGAAATACCACTGACCCCACAGAAATCTTATGATCTCATAAGAATATATTTTGAAAAACAATACTCCTCTAATTTAGATAATCTGGAAGACATGGAAAAATTTCTAGACACATATGAAAACCCCAAATGGATGCAGGATGATATTGAAAATCCAAACAGCCCAATAACAGGCACTGAAATCCATATAGCAATTAAAAGCCTTCCAAAGAAGAAAAGCCCCAAACCTTATGGATTCCCCACTGAGTTTTACCACACCTACGAGGAGAAACTAACACCTCTCCAATGTCATTCTTTACAGATACAGAAAAAGCAATTCTCAAATTCATTTGGAACAACAAGAAACCCAGAACAGCCAAAACATTACTAAGCAAGAAAGACAAAGCAGGTGGATTCACAATACCAGATCTAAAATTATACTATAGAGCTGTAGTATTAAAAACAGCATGGTTCTGGTATCAAAATAGGAATGAAGACTAATAGAATAGAATAGAAGACAAACTCACAAATCTTTAAACATCTGATCTTTGACAAAGGGGGTAAAACTATAACATGGGGGATGACAGCCTTTTCAACAAATGGTGCTGGATAAACTGGACAGGCATTTGCAGGAAGTTGAAATTAGATCCTTATCGTTCACCTGGCACAAAAATCAAATCAAAATAGATCAAGGAACTAGGAATTAAACCAGCTACAACACAACTGCTAGAAGAAAAATTAGGAGCAACACTCCAGCATTTGGGAGTAGGCAAAGACTTTCTCAACAAGACTCTGAAAGTGAAAAAATTAGTCAAAAATCAATGAGTGGGATGCCATTAAACTAAAAAGCTTTTGCTTAGCCAAGGAATTGGTCAAAATTGTCAACAGACAACCTACAGAATGGGAGATAGTCTGACAGGTGACTAAAATCCAAAATTTACAAAGAACTAGAAAAACTTAATAACAAAATCAGAAATAATCCAATGAATAAATGGGCCAAAGAGCTAAATAGAAACTTCTCAACAGAGGACATCGAGCAAGCCAATGAATACATGAGAAAGTGCTCCAAATCACTAGTAATGAGAGAAATGCAAATCAAAACTACATTAAAATTTCACCTCACTCCTGTCAGACTGGCAAAGATAAAGAATACAAATAGTAACAGATGCTGGAGGGGCTGTGGGGAGATAGGAACACTAGCACACTGTTGGTGGAACTGCAGATTGGTACAGCCACTCTGGAAAGCAGTGTGGAGACACCCCCAAAAATTAAGGATGGATCCACCATATGATCCAGCTATCCCTCTTCTGGGTATTTTCCCAGTGGAGTTAGAATCAGCACATTACAGCAACACAGCAAAATCTATGTTCAAAGTAGCTCAATTTACAGGAGCTAAATTACAGAGCCAACCCAGATGTCCCTCACTGGATGAATGGACCCAAATGCTGTGAGATACACACACACACACACACACACACACACACACACACACACAATGGCATTCTGCTCAACAATTAGAAACAAGATATTGTGGTGTTTGAAAGTAAATGGATGGCAGTGGAAGAAATCATAATGAAGAAAGTTAGCTAAACCCAGAAAGTCAAAGGTTGAATGTTTTCCCTCATATGTGGAGGCTGGAGCAAAACCCAGGCTTGGGTGAAAGGTTATCAAATTCTTGTATTAGACCCAGAAAAGGAATAGAAACACATAATCTAGGGAACCATAAACGTGGAGGGGGGCACAGGCAGAAGAGAGGGGAGAGAGGAAGGATAGGGAAGGATCTAGGGAGACAATCAACAATGTAGCACACTCTTTACCTCCCTGAGAATCCAAATAATGCTTATGCAATCATTTAATTATGGAAAATTCACAGTCTAAATAGTTATATCACTTGTAGGGGCAAAACATAGAAGAATCAAGAGACTGGGTTGTGAGCGATGTGGGGATAATTTTGATTTAAGAACAAATGCATATTATGTTGTTACATTATGTATTTATGATTGTACAATAATAACTCCTTAATAAAAATTTTAATAAACAAATAAATAAAAACCAGTGGGGCAGATGGGACATCTGGGGTTTCCCTGGGACTAAGTGTATGCTTGAAATGGGAGAGAGCGTGCATTTGTGGGACAGAAGCGGGCAGGTGGATTCCAGCCTGAGACTTTCGTTAGCCTGGGATCTGGGCAAAGCTACTTCCTTTCCCCAACACCTGCAACCATTAGAAAGCAACAGAACCCAATTCAAAGCAGCTTACACACAGAAGGGAATCTGTCCAGCCGAGAATCCCAGGGGCACAGCAGCTCCTGAACTGGATCCAGGGCCCCAAACAATGTCATGGGGAAATCAACCCTCAGTATTTCCTCTGGGCCCAGCCTCCCTGAGGCAGGCCCCACCTCCATGGGGCATTCCAGGTTCTATGACCTCTCTGTGCAGGGAGAGCGTTTCTGAAGTCCTAGAACAGACTCATGAGCTCATCCAAGCACCAATCACTGCCCAAGCAGAGGAGGGTGGCCAATTCCACCTGGATGGATACAGATGTGCTTTCTCTCAAACACACAGTAGGGGCCGTTGAGGAAAAGGGGCAGGTGCCCAGCAGGTCCTCCAGCTCTGGTGCTCAACCTGCACATGCGCCCCAGGAAGTGGCTGTCTCAGGAAGCTGGCTGGACCAGCAGTAAACTGAGTCAGCCTGACACTGCAGGTTACGGTCTATAAGGGGCATGCCCAGGAGCATCAGATTAGAAGCCCAGATGGCACAGCAGCTGCACACCTCAGTTCCCCCAGGACCAAGACTGGGGGCAGTGCAGAGCAAGGGCACTCAGGCAGGTCTGCTTGGACTCAGGCTCCCACCCTCCTGGGAAAGAGCAGCAGCTGCTGGAGGCAGGAGCTCTATGCTGCTGTGCACGGGCTCCTGGGGATGCAGGCACACAGCTAGGGGCCTAACCCTGTCCTGTTGATCCATGACAGCCTGTGGTGACATGTCCCAAGTCCACTGAAGAACAACCACAGCACAGTAAGGCACCCCTGGGGGGGTGGAGGACCACAAACTTCACTGGAGCACACGGCCTTGGGATGCAAAATTCCATTTCTTTTAAGAAATACTGAGAATAGTTGGATGATTTTTCTTCATTGCTGTCTTGTTTTACATCATCTCATCATGCCCACCTTCCCTTCTCTGTTGAGTCCCCCAGATGAACCCTCTCTTCCTCCACAGCCATCCAAGGACTCTGCGGTCCCTGCAGCATGTGTGACAACAGCTCTGATACACACACACACACACACACACACACACACACACACACACTGCTGGGGGTTAGAGCCCTGGAGAGCAGCAACCCCAGTAGCTCATTAAAATGTAGAGTCTCAGGCTGGAGTCCACCTTTTAACAAGCCCTGCCTGATGCTGATGCACAAAGTTTGAGGAGATTGGACCCCCTGTGGCCCCAGGACCTGCCCTGAATTATTCTATCACCAAAGGCCCTGGGCCTGGGCATCTCCAACTTCCTACCCCAGATCGCTCATCCCAGAGTGGGCTCCTCTCTTGGTGCCGGGTCTACACTGCCATTCTAGCCCTCCTTAATGGAGCTGATGTGACCCTCTGGATTCATGACATGGTGTGTGGGTGTGGATGGGGGAGGTGGAATCCAGATCCCAGGCACTTGTTCATTTCTTTTTAAAGCAAGAGAGGGATAGAGAGAAAGAAAGAGAGAGAGAGAGAGTTTTTCATGTGGCCTTCATTGCTCCAACACTTCGTTGTGTACATGGTACTAGGGTTCACACCCACGTCCTTGTGAATGCCAGTCAAGCACCATAACCCCTGAGCCACGGCTCCAGCCCCAACTTGTTCATTTCTTGAAGGATGTGTAAACTTATTTCAGAGAAGTGACACTTGTTCAGTGTTACGACAGTGACAACTACCAGACCTGGCAGTTTCACAGGCTCACCAGAGCCAGGTGTGGCCGTAAGTGCTTCACTAGCAAGGAATTCGGCCAGACAGTACCAATGCTGCCCTCACCATCTAACTTTGCAGATAGGGAAACTGAGGCACAGAGAGCTGAGCCAACTTGCTCAAGGTCCCTCTGCTGGTAGCTGGAAAAGCTGGGTGTGGACCCATGCAGTTGCTCCTGAGGCCAGCAATGCAAGCCGCAAGGCCACAGCACTTACACAATGCGCCAGTTAATCGACGACGTTAAGTGCCCAGCCCCAAGCGCTCTCCCAGGGTCCCGCAGCAAGCCTGCAAGGTGAGAAGCACCGTCAGTGTTAGAGACTAAGGAAGTCCAGGCAACACAGGAGAAGACAGCTGCTGCTCAGATGCTGGCAGCTGCAGGGGGAACACACGGAGGGGTCCTCCCTTCCCAGAACTAGCTTACAATTGGGGTGGAGGGGAGGGGAGTAGCAAGCAACCACTGAAAGTGTGGGTGAATTAGAAATGCAGAAGTACAGAGGCAAAGGAAGAGCAGGTGTCAAGACAGAAGCCCAAGGCCTCGAGAGACGGAGAGGATGGAGAGGGCGTCCTGGAGATGGGCCATCCCACCCCAGTCCCAGCCCCAGGCAGCAGGACTTGATGAGGAGGGAGGCAGCTGATGGCACAGCACTGTGGCCTACAGCCCCCTAGGAACAGAGGCTGGGCACGGCCCTCTGCAGGCGATGGACAGCTGGCTGCTGCCTGCTCTGGCCCACTCAGGCCACTTTCCTTTGGGGTCCACCTCACCCACCCCAGCTCTCTGGGCATGGCTTGAAAGGATGTGAGCTATCCCAGGAACTAGGGGCAGGCACAGCCTGGTGGCCAATCAGAGCCTTCTGCCTCACCTCTATTCCAAGTTGGTCAGGGCTGGACGCATGAGCAGCAAGGGGAGTCAGCACCAATCCCCTGCAGTTTGTTTGCTTTGGGGGACTCTGCAGGTGTTGTGGAGGTACGGTGAGGCTATAAACTCCAAATTCCAAGAGCCACCACAGGGAGACAGCCGGCCTGAGAAGGACTCCAGCACAGAGAGAGACAGAGATTCCCAGTGGCGGGGTTGGAGCACTTGAGTTTAGAGAGCCTGAAGCCCAGGGACCATGACACCAGGGCTCATTGCCACCTGCACCAACAAATCCCCTTAAAGGGCAAATCAACTTGAACCGAGCTGGCTGTTGCAAGCGAAACCTGATGGAGCTAGCTTCAGAGGGAAGTGCAGGGAGCCAGATCCCTGGGGGCACACGTGATAGCAGAGACAGGGGTCACTTTGGCCAGGGCAAGCAGACCTAAGCATGCTGGTACTGGGGCCCAGGGAGAAGAGGGAGAAAGGAAGTCTACTAATGCAGATGGGAGAGAGGGGTGAAATCCTAGTGTTGAGGATGGGGGTCCGTCCTGGAAGGAGAGTAGTTACCCTGTCCCTTGGAGAGCCAAGAGGGAAGGTCACTGTTAGGATTTAAATAATGTCCCCCTCCATTCACATGTTGAGGGACTGATCTTCAGGACCCTATTTGGAGCCATATTTACTGAGATGGCCCACATGAGATCATTAAGTGGCCTTAATTCAGCATAACCCAACACACAGATGGACAGACACAGAGACCCAAGGAAAGGTGGCCATCCACCAGCCAATCCCAGAACACAGGAGCCCCAATTTTGTGGCTCTCAGAGGGAGCCATTCCTGACCACATCTCCAACTTCTGGCCTCTAGAATGAGAGGAATACATTTCTATTGTTAAAATTTCTGCCCTTTAAGTGGTGCTTTGCTACTACGGCCACAGCAGGGAGGGAGAAAGGGTAAAGACGAACCTCCCCAGGTGGCCTGAGCCTTCCTCATGAAGCAAGACAGGGTCCTGAGCCTCATGGGCACCAGAGAAGCAGAGGCAGGGGGCCCAGGGGAGGCAGCCGCAGGAGGAAGAGAAGCCAGGCTGCTCCCACACGCTGACACGTGAGGCAAGTCCCCAGTGCGGGCTCAGGAGGCACCAGCACAGGTCTTCTTTATTAAAATGCAAAATTTTACCCAAGTGTGGCCTCTACACACGATGCAATTTGATCTAATGACACACCAAAAGCAGAAGTCCATAGGAAACTGGTGGGACTAGCTAAGGCCTCAGGTTCGGGAAGCTGCGTGGGATACGCCAACTCCCTGGTGTGTCAAGGAACAAGTTGTCATTGAAGGAAGCTGGGGGACTCTGCTACTCCCGCAACTGCTTCAGAAGTCTGAAGTTGTTTCAAAAAAGTTTAGGAGGGGCTGGAGCAGTGGCTCGGCAGTTACAGCATTTGCCTGGCATGCACAAGGATGCGGGTTCGAATCCTAGCACCACATTCACAACAGAGTGTCTGAGCAACAAAAGCCACATGAAAAATCTAACAAAATTGATTCACTCTTTCTCTCACTGTCCCTCTCTTTCTTTTAAAAAATTTTTTAAAAAAAAGTTTAGGAAATGTCAAAAGAGTTTAACAGCCAAGTCTTGCCACTACCTCTTAGTCTCCTCACCAATCTCCCGTCTCCCTCAAGTCCAGCTTCCTTTTGGTTCATCTGAATATGAGTTTTGGGGACTCTTCCAGAACACAGTCACCTGCTGGCAGGTCTTGAGCCTACCAGGAGCCAGGAGAGACGAACCGGTCCTCTTAGCCACTTTGCTTCTCTGTGTTCCTGCTGCTTTTGTCGAGCAGAAGCCCGGGGAGAACAGGGCCGGTCTTTCTCCCAAGAGCTCTGAGACAGCCCCTGCACGTGGCCCGCTCAGAGCCACAGCTCAGAGGCAAAGGCCCCATTCACACGCGGGTGCACGGAAGCTTACCCGCAGGGCGGGCACAGGGCTCGGTTTCTGTGAAATGCCTAATTTTAGTTCCGAGTCATTGTTAGCCATTGCACAGTGTCCCCTGGCCTGCCTCAATGGCCAGCCTTGTCCACAGGAGGACAAAGCTGCCTTTGCCCAGACAGCCAAGAGCAGGGCGGAGGGAAGCCACAGCTGAGCTGGCGTCTGTCCCTGTGACTGTGCCCCTTCTTCTCCGGCACGCTACGGGCTGGCTCTGCCAGGGGCACGCACAGCTCACAGCTCTCCAGCACCTCTCTCCTGCCAAGTGGGGCGTGTAAATAAATCTTGGGAAGAGGAAATGGGAGAGGAACACGGTCCCCAGAGGACAGTGTTCTCAAGTGGTCACAGGAGTTTGAAGCTTTGGAGCCGAAGCCTCAAGAGGTATGGACTGAGGCAGCCAGGTGGGGCACCAACACAGGTGTGGAGAGAAGCCAGCAGTGCAAGGCCAGGGGATGAAAGTGAGGGCAGTTGACAGGTGTCAGATGATTGACAGACAACTGACACAGCCAGTGAGTGAAAGGTGACATTTGAACGCATCCTCCAAATATCCGTGGGTTGGAAACCTGGTCCCCAAGGTGGCAGAGCAGAGCGGTGGGATGTTTCGGAAGTGGGTCAGGCATGAGGCTCAGGGTTGGTCTATGGTTGGGTTACCCAGGCAGTGTCCGGCAGTGAGCAGAGCACTCCGTCTGGCCCACGCGCTCTCCCTCACCATGCGATGCCCTCTGCAGAGTTGTGAGGCAGCAAGGAGGCACTGGCTGGACACTAGAGGCGACACCTGCTCTTGCTCTCTGAGGGCTCTGGCTATGAGCCAAGTACTTCCTGTTCTTTATAACTTGCAAACCTCAGGCAGTTTGCTATAGCGACAGAAAACAGATAAGACAACAGATAGTCTTCCTAAAAGGAAGGCACAGCTGAGTCCCAGATGCAGACCCCATCCACGTTTTCCAGACCCACACAGTTGCATCCCATCTACCCACCCCTTCCCGTGGCCACAATGCCACTCGCACTTGGTACCTGACAGCACAGACACCCAACCCTGGAGGGAACTGACCCTCCAGTCCCCCAAGCTTCCTCTCTCAGAGCTTCCCAGACACTGCCCAGGACTACATCACCCTTCAGCTGCTCAGCCACCCACCCGCCCGCCAGGCATCCCTGACCCTGTCTCTAGCACACATCTGATCCCTCAGCAAGTCCTTAAGGTAGACCAGAAGGTGCCGCCCCCTACCACAGCCTGCTCTGCCACCAGCTTGATTCACTGTCTCCCAAAAGCAAAGATGGAGGTGGATGGGGGTGCAGATGGGTTATCAGGAAGGTGACCCCAGGAAGCAGGAGGAAAGACGCAGGGAGGGGAGCACAGGAGAGGAGGGAACACCCCACACAGGTCATTCTCAAGGTCAGTCCAAAGGCAGCAGGAGCTCCACCCTGTGGCAGCTCTGAAATCACCCACCTGAAGGGCAGGAGGCTGGGACCGCCCCCCATATGTGGAGGACTGTCCCAGACTCTTCCACATTCTGGCTGTACTTCTGCTATGTGGGAAAGTTCCTGGGCATGCATCTGCCACCCAAGGGAAGGCCAGCAGTGTGAGCTGTAAAGGGTTGGGTGGTGAAGGGGAGCTTTGGGCACGTTTGCCAGCTTCCACAGGGTAAATACTTCCAACCGTGGCCGGCTTCAAGCACCAATCAGACGTCCTTCAATTTACACCCTTCCTGAAGAGGTAACCCCTGCTCCTGCAAAGGCCCACCACCTGCCACGCTACTTGAGTTGGAATCAGAGCCAAAGACCACGCAGAGGTGGTCCAAGGGGCAGTGGGGCATTGGCTAATGGACAGCTGGCTCCACACCCCTGGAGTCTCAGATTGAATGACCTCCGACTCATCCTGCTCATACCCTCTGATCTCACACTGCAGCCAGAGCAACTCCCTTCAGGAAAACAACACCCAAACCTCTGCCCAGCCTGTCACCTCTCCAGGAACCCAACCTGCTCTGGCCTCACTGCCCTGCCACTCCCACACCCACCACATGAAGCCTCAGCTCTGCTGGGTCCTTGGTGCCCCACACTCAAGCACAGGGCCACCTCAGGCCCTTGCTCCTGCTGTTCCCAATTCCCAGCACACTTTCTCCAAGGCCTTGCCATGGCCCAGTCCCTCGCTCTGCCTGGGCTCTGCACACAGGCCTTACTCAGAGGCCCCCACCCACTATCCATCACAAAGAGGCTCCCACAGGGAAGTATGACCAGCCAGTCAAACCACATGTCTGCTCTGCTTCCTCCAGTGCCACTGGACTGCTCGCTCCATCAAGGCAGAGACTTTGTGACCATCGCTGCTGCAGGCCATATACACCCAAAACAGTGACAGGCATCTATATGTGTCCAACCAAGATTGTTCAAATAGCCAGCAATCAGAAATTCCAGGAAAGTTCAGATTCACTCCATTTTTTTAACTCCCCACAGGGGACTACAAAGGACATAGCTGGCTGAGAACTTCTGGTCAGGTGCTCTCTCCAATCCAACCCAGCCCTGGTATCCCCAGATGGGCTGGCCCCTCCCAGCACAGCGAGCACCCGAATGCTGGAAAGTCCCTTGTCCATCACGGCGAGCTGGTGGGTACAGTCACAAAGGGAGCTCCTCTACCCTCCAAATCCCACACGGCTCAAGTCCAGCCAGAGTTTCAGAACCTCATGCAGAGTCCAGCCCTGCAGCAGGTCCTGTGAGGAACCTCACTGGAACAGGCTGAGAAGCAGCCCTGGAGGAGAAGGCGCACTCACAGAGACAGCCTGCAGGCTGCGGGGGAGGCATCCGTCTCATTCAGGACGAAGGGGCTAGCAGCTCAGGTGGGCAACAAGCTGGCACGCTCCTGATACGAGGCTGAAGGCAGCTAGGGAGGCAGCGGGGGAGGCAGCGGCAACTTCCTCCCACAGCCACCAAGCCCCACCGATGATTTCTCTTAAATTTAACATCAGCGTTGGGTGCGGGCCATGAATAGAATTCTAAATATAGTCCAGAGAAGAATTAAGTGGGATCTTCCAGTCTCTTGAAGCAACTCACGGAGGGCACATGGAGTGGGATAAGGATGTGACATTCGCCACATGGGTGACTGTTTCCAAGCACCACCAGCTGGGAGAGCCCTGACAAGACCTGTTCCACTCACCCCCCAAGCACAGGAGCAACTCACAGGGTCGCAGCCAGGGTGCAGGTGAGGACCCCTGCCTCCGTCAATCAGATGGGGATCAGATGCCAGAGACAGATGGGCAGACCTGGGGCCGCAGGCAAAATTCACAAAGAAGAACCTGCAGGAACCAAACCAGAACTCAAGACCCAGGCGTAGACGGGGTTTGAGAGGAAGTTCCAAACTGAATGATGTTCTGTAGAATACACAGCCAGCCCTCCTGGTTAGGAGGGGCCCAGCAAGGGCAGCCAAGGGGACAGAAGGTTGGATCCTGAATGGGGTCATGGAACAGAAAACAACACGAGGGGAAACTAAGGACACCTGACTAAGGCATGGGCTTCGTCACAGTGACACATCAGTGGTGGCTGCCAGTGGGCACACACAGGCAAGGCCTTGGAGTAAGATGTGGGTGAGCGGGAAAGGAGTGCAGCATGAGGGGACCCTCTGCTGTTCCACGGTTTTCCTGCAGAACTATTATTGCGGCTTGGCTGTGAGAGAGTCCCCAAACGGCTCGTGTTAGACAGCGCAGTAAGCTCCGAGGTGAAATGATTAGATCTTAGGAACTGTGACTTAATCAGTGGCTTAATCCATTTGCTGGATTAATCATTTGAATGCATCGCTGGCTGGTAACTCTAGGCCGGTGGGGTGTGGCTGGAGGAATCCGGTCACCGGGGCATGCCCTTGGGGACTACGTGTCTTGTCTGGCTCCTCAGGCACATTCTGCTTCCTGACCACCGTGAACAGAGCAGCTTTCATCCATCGTGCCTCTGCCACCATGTTCAGCCTCCCCACGAGTCCAGAGCAATGGAGGTAATGGAACACGGACTGAACTTCTGAAACCATAAAACCCAAATAAACTTTCCCTCCTCTAACTTGTTATTGTCAGGTATCTTGGTCATAGTAACAAAAGCTGACTAATACATTATCCAGAACTTAAGAGAAAATACCAACTCCTCTGCATTGGGCTGAGTGAGGTGCTCTGGGTCAACTCCAGTACCTGGGACAAGAATTCCAGGGACAGGATCCAAAGGGCAGGGCTAGAGGCAGTTGAGAGGCCAGAGGAGGCTGCTTGGTGATGTCTAGCCTGGACCCAGGAAGGAAGCAGCAGGCTGGAGATACATCCGTCTCCAGAGTGGTGGACTGTGAGGTGGCCCTCAGACTAGCAGCACCCAGGAACTTGCTAGAAATGCATGCTCTTGCCCCTCCCAGTGGGTATGCCAAGTCAGAAACCCCAGAAAGTGGCTCCGAGGCTGCTGAATGCCAACATTGTTGCCTGCTAAACTTGAGACCAGCGGTGGTGTGACCACCTTTGGAAATCAGCCCAAAGCCACTGTGCCCAGTGGATGAGGCCAAGGAACTCACCTGTTGGCACACAGTTAGGACCTGAGGCCACAGCCTAATCTAACACCCCCACTGCAGGGTCTGACACAGCCAACGCTGTGGCCACTGGGGCCAGCTGGAATGAAGCTCCAAGAAGACAGTTCATGGGGCTGGAGCAGTGGCTCAGTGGTTTCGGCGCTTGCCTGGCAAGCACGAGGACCAGGGTTCAAACCCCAGCACCACGTACACAACTAGGTGTTGGAGCAGCTAAGGCCGTGTGAAAAACTAAACAAAGTTGTTCCTCTCTTTCTCTCTCTCACTTGTCCCTCTCTCTTTAAAAAAAAAAAAGAAGAAGAAGAAGAAGGAGAAGACAGTTCACTGCTGCACCCCTGCCCTGGCTCCCAGGGCACCTGGAACCTATACAGGGAAAGCACGGAGCCCAGTGTGTACAGCAATGTCACACATCCCTCCCCCACGCAGGGCCCCGGCTTCTGTATCCCATTCCCACTTAGCAATTTCCAGGGTCCTCAGGGACAAGCTCATCTCCCCCAAACCTGTTCCTCCTCCAGTCTCCCCAGCTAGTGTACCTGTCACACACCTGGGGCTCTCCCGCAAGCCCCCGCACATCCTGCACATCCCAGCTCCATGGCCAGCAGTCTCCATCTGCCCAGCACTGCCTCCCCCACCCGCTGGTCCAGCTCCTCTCTCCTGGGCAACTGTACCAGCCCAGGGCCCCTCTTCAGGACACCCACTCCTCTCCAGAGCAACAGCAGGGAAGATCCGTCACCCTCTGTCCTACAAACTTCAACAGCTCCCCTTGCTCTGTGTTCAGAACCAGACAGGAGGGACAGCTGCCCAGAACTTGTCTGGAGGCATAGAAGAAACTTCTAGCCTGTTGACCCCAGGATGCAAGGCAGGAACTTGGGCTGGGAGCCTGCTTCCCATGACAAGGGACAGGCAGAGTTGCCTGGACCCCACACCTGCCTTGGCATATGAGAGGCCAGCCACTGAGCCCTCCAGCACCCAATGCTGCAAACGCTCTTGTTGTTTCTGTTCCCTAGATGATAAGGGGCCCAGGAGAAGCCGACAGCTTGGAAGCAGGAGGACGACAGGCGCGCAGGCCTGATCTGCACTGAGCAGACACACCTGCCCTGCAGTCCTCATCTCCACCGCCATGGGATTTCAGCATCTGCAGAGGTTCCTTTTCCAGTTCCAAGCCTGCTTGCCACCTCTCAGAGGTATGTCTCTCCCATCTCCACCTGCCTTCCAGGTGGCTGTGTCCGAGGACTGCATGCCACCCATGCAGAAGCTCTTCAAACACAGGGGCAACCAGAGTGGGTGAGCCGACCCCCAACAGGACGAGCAGTCACAGCGTGGAAGAGGAAGTGCAACTCCTGGTGGGCACCAAGAATGGCCACCTGTGGCCAAAGAGGGTGCCTCTGCTGGGGGCCACCAGTCCTGCAGCCCAGCTGGACCCACAGCCATCTCCACCACTGCTCTCGCTTCCCCAGCATGGAGTCAGGGTCCAGAAACACACGTGGGTTTTCATGTGTCCTGAGCTGACCCTGTGCAGGAGTGAGCTCTGAGGCCCTGGATCCCAGCGAGAAGGTCTGGTGGCCCCTAGGTTCCCTACCTGACATGCACTGGAAGCGGTGGTGCTGCTGGGCCAGGCAACTAAGGGGACACATGCCCATGGGTAGCCACTGTCACTTCAAATTACTGCAAAGATCACATGCTTCATCTAGTGGTCAACAACGATCAACATGCACAGTGTATGGAGGGGAAACTGAGGTACTGCCTGACAAAGCAACTTGTGAGGTCAGCCAGGCGTACTCGCAAGGGCTGGGCTCCTGTCTGACCAGAGCCAGCTCCTCAGCTCCCAGACAAGCCAGCTCCAGCTGGCTGTAGAAGGGACACTCCATGGCTCTGACCCCTGTCCCTTCCCACCTGGGCCCTTTCAGAGAGTTGAGAGCTACAGTACTCACCCACACATGCACATACGTGCCAACGTGTGCACACGGCACATACACACACACATAACGCATTCTCCCTATGACTTCTAACAAAAATAAGCCAGAAAGACTCTCATGATGGCTACGGCCTGAAGATGGGTGGGAAGTGCCCAAAATGCAACCGTCAGGTTCTCCGTAGCACTGCCCAATCGGGGACCATCGACTGAACACCTAACACACATGCTTTGAAGAGCCAGCTAGGAAAGACAGACCACAGAACTGTCACAACTGGGGACATGAAGGAGCACAGTGGTGGCATGCCACATGGGAAAAAACTGTGAAGCAGAGGAACGTGCATGGCCTGCTTCCTGTTTCCTGGCAGCCTGCAACTCACACAGTCCTTGGATCTCTGAAGTGATAGTATCTTCCCTGTGCTAATGAGCTGACTGGTGCTGGCAGCCCTCAGGTGGCCTCTGGAGAGACTGTCACTGCAAAGACCAAGGAGGGATCAAAGGGACTTTCAGCCCCTGCCCAACCTCCAGGGAGGGAGTCAGTTGAAGGTTCCATAGGCCACCAGCGGCCACTGGCTGAGTCATTTGAGCCTTCCAAGGCATGGGGCACATGGAGGTCCCTGGAAGGCAGTCACCACCTCCCACCCTCCCGCCCCAGATCCCCTCTGTGCCGCCCTCTATATAAACCTGCAAGTGCTTCCCTGAGTCCCGTGAGCTGCTCTAGCACATCAAAGGGGCCCAGAGGGGCCCACGTGTGACTGGGGCACCCGCCATGTGCAGGCAGGGAGGCAACAGCGGTCACATGGCCCACCTCCCAGAACCACAGGTGGAGGGGCACAGTCTCCAGCCTCATGGCCCTGGAGAGGAGCCATAACCTCTTGGAGCTTCAGCTGCTTAGCTGTGACACGGACCCGACAGCGCTCCCTTCCTGTGTCCGTTTCCATCACTGCACTGCACAAAACCGTCAGCTCAGCAGTTTAGAGTACCACCACGTGCTAGCCCCTAGCTTTGAAGGGCAGAGGCCTGGGCCTGGTGAAGCCTGGTCCTCTGCTGGGGACCCTGAGGTTGAAATCGAGGGGGCAGCTAGGCTGCATTCTCAGCTGCAACTCTAAGAAGAATCTACTTCCAGACACATGTGGGTTGCTGGTGACACCCAGTTCCTTAAAGCTATGGGATGATGATCAGCAAGGTCACACTCAACTCATAGGGGTCATGTGTGCTCCTTGCTACTTCAAACCAGCAACTACCCCACACTGTGCTCTGATTTCAACCTCCAGGAAGAACTTTGTCCCTTTTAAGGTCTCATCTGAAGAGGTCAGGCCCACTGGAATTGTCCCATATAACCTGACCTAGTCACAGGGGGACACCATCATTGTCACTGGTCTCTGCACATTCAGAGAAGGGGATTCTGCAGGACTTGGGTCACTGGGGGTCTCTTTCCACCTTCTCCTGATGGGAGAAGCACAAGAGTTAGCACTCAGTGAAGGTCAACTGCCACCATCCTGCCTCCTAGCCCAGGAGGAGAACCTGTGTGCACATAAACCAGGTCCAACTCCCAGCAGCCCATCCCAGGGACCCCCAGCAACCACTCCCAAGGTCAGGAGCCACCAAGCCTCCCTCCAAGCAGGGCCAGACCTCCTGTCCTCCGTGAGAAACAGTCACCTCCCATGGCCTTCAAGGGCCCACAGTGGCCCCCAGGTTTGTGACAGGCAGAGGCTGCAGCTTCACCAGGATACCATGCAGGTCCCCGGGAAGCATGCTCTTCCTAGCTGCAGACCACCCCTTCCTCCTGGGTCCTGCTTTCCAAGCTGGGATGGCGCTTCCACTAGCAGAGGAGCCCTGGCGGCTCTGCAGGCACAGCCCCTTTGCAAGTGGGCTGAACCTGAAGCCACACCCTCTGCCCTCACGCCCCCTGGCTCATCTCCCAGATGGCTCTGCTGTCCCAAACCCACTTACCACCTGGGTGGCTGCCCAGGTGGTGGCTTAGTGATGTGCTCCACCTGTTACTCATGGGCACAGCACATTCGCAAGCCCATCTCAGCACTTCCTGCGGCTTCCTTTGGGGCAGAAGCTCCCCAGTGCACCCAGCCCTGCTCCTCCTTGCCCTCCAGGCCCTGTTTCTTGCACGCCCCACTCCACCCGCTCCCTGGCCTTTGCCCTCCCTTCTCTATGTCCAGCATGCCTTCCCTTTGTCTGTACCTCCACTGACACCTGCTGGGTGACGGCCCAGCTCCTGGAGCTCATCAGCCCTTGAAGCCCTCAGGGCAGCAGGGCAGCCTGCCACAGTTTGAGGGCACCTCACCTGTGCTGACACCTGCCACCACCAACTGGGTGGGGTTAGGGTTAGGGGAAGATGCCTTTGATTTCCCCCACTCCACCCCGTGCACGCACCTGGGATGTTGCCCTATGAAATGTCAGCTGAGACCCTGGGTGCTCAGTGACCACCAGGCCCTCCTGCCAAAGGGTTCACCAGGCAAGATGCAGCCACTAGCTCCACCCAGTGCCAGAAAGGAAAGAAAGACAAATGACTGATTTGAGATTGCCCTGGAAGAGGGCGGCTGCTGCAAGCAGATGTCCTCCAGGAATGTCCTGCTCTTGCTTAACTCTAAAAGCCACGCAGAGACCCACTAGGAACAGATCGTGGGCTTGTTTCCAGCACTGCCCGTCCGTGCTAGGTCCTGCTCCGAGCCACAGCCCTTGTACCTGTACGTTTGCTCCAGAATCTCCCCAGGGCGAGACCTCTGACCTCAGGCCACTGTCAGTCTCGGTTCTGTTTGAGGTTTTCTCCTCTCCCCGATGGCCATGTGGAGACAGGTACAAAAAGGAGCTGCTGGGTGCCACTGCCACTTACTCCAGATGCAGTCGGCACTTACAGAGCACCTGCTGTGAGCCAGGCTCTGTCCTAGGGCTGAGGACACAGCAGGCAACAACACAAATCCTTAAAGAGGAAGGACGCAAGCCTGTTCCCCAGGAAGTGGAGATGAACAGGGTGCTGCCACCATGCCACCCGGCAGAGACCCCAGCAGGCACACGTAAGCTGGGGCGTCCGTGCTGTATGTTGCTGAGCATCCCATCCCCTCCGCTGGACAAATCAGATGAGTGACAAATGCTCCCTGAGTCTTGTGCTACTTCAGACTGAAGCAGAGTCAGCTACTCGTGAAGATTGCAGGGAAAGAGGTCCTGTGAGCCTGGCGTCTACCCACATGCTCCTTCTCACGGAGCCCAGGGACCCCGGGTCACTTCAGCCAGCCATGCCTAGAACCCCAGAGTGTCTGTGAATCAGCCTTCGACCCCAGCCTATTTCCTAAGCCTGGTGTCCAGCTTCCTAGCCCAGTGCCCCTCAGAAGATGGGGCACAATGCCCTGCCAGAGACGCTCCCAGCACCCCCGCAATCCCGTGGACCAGCTTCTGGGCAGTGCTGGGTGGGGCTGAGAAGTCCCTCCAGGGGCTCATTCCCCCAGGAATGGTGACACTTGGGCCAGGAGGGAAGCTTCCTTCAGCACCCAAGGCCCAGTGGGAGACCAGAGCATCTAGGAGCCTCAGAGCTCCCTGAGGTTACCTGCCAAGGTGTGCAGGAAGCTTCTCCACAAAGATAGGAGGCCAAGGCGAGCTCAGAGTGACAGAGCTCCCTGGGCGGGTGCTGTGCGGAGCACTGTACAGGGACCATCCCAGCCGGTCATTGTGACCGCCCTCCTAGGTAGGCACTACTCTCAGCAACCCTCGCTGCACAAGCAGGAAAACTAAGGCTCAGAGATGTTAGGTGGACCTGATGAAGCCATGCAGCAAACGTGGTGGGCTGGCAGAGGACTCCAGCCCATGTGACATCGGGGCCCATGTCCCTGCCCACACTCCTTGAGTCCTGGTCTATGGGCCTCCCAGTGTCAAGTTGCCACCATGGAAGAGGCAGCAGGAGACTGGTGACCACAGGGGTATGAGTGTGTCTGCCATATGAACTGTACCCCTGCCCCATTCTCCCCAGCTCCTGCACCTGTATGTGACCCTGCTGCTCCTCCTAGAGGGCTCATGTGGGTTGGCCCATGTGCGAACTCTAAGAGAGCCCACAGGAGTGAAGGTTCTAGCCCAGACCCCAAGGGCCCCATGCCCATGTCCACAAGGCAGAAAGCTCAGGGCTGACCACTGGCACAAGAAGCGAAAGACACGTGGAGAAGAGCCCCTGGCGAGGCCAGCAAAGTGGCCCAGCCCACCACCATGCAGACACCTGCGGGGTGGAGACAGCTCACTGTGGAGTGCTTCTGCAGAGGCCCAGGACACCCCACAGCGAGCGACCTAGACACACAGCAAAGCAGGCACTGGGAGAGAACTGGCACGGACCACCTGCCTACGCACCTGTCATTTTGCTCATGGAAGTGCCCAAGTGGCCCAACTCTGCACGTCCTCCACATGACTCTGAGCACAACACTGCTCAGAATTCCAAGCCACAAGGTCAGGTGATCGCTTCCGACCATACCTCTCCTTCCCACCTGACCCACACCACCTCTTTGGCTTTGCCTTGCTGTGTCTTCCAAGTGCTACCTTCACGACCTCTTCCCATATTTCCTTTCTGACCACATGACTGTGTTAGTATTTTAAACCCATCTTCTTTTTTCACGTAAACAAACTTGATTGCAAGCCTGTCCAGCGGTGCCTGGGTGTCCACGGAGACGGGTTGCAGGACCTCCGGCAGCTGGCGTGGTACTGAGTGGGACCTACAGGTGCGCGTCAGCTCATCATCTGTGACATCTGCGTTAGGAGCTGCTGCACTGCTGCTGAGAACTCCTGTACGCGTTCAGCATGGATGCATTTTTCCTCTGGTCTGGGGCTGGTTGAATCCACCCTGCAGAGGGTCAGCTGTTCCCTACGGGGAACTGTGTCCCTAGCCACACAGGGTATAACCGTAAAATAAAGGCCATCAAGACGGGGGCCAGGCAGACAGCAGAGCAAGCGTGTCTTAGAGCATCACACAGATGACCCCGCCAGGGAATGTGCCTCATGACTCAAGACGCACACTGGTCCCAGAGTCCACGCAGACTGAGACAGCATCTTCCTCCAACGGGAAGCAGAAAGTCAATTCTTAGCATCTCTTCCCAGCTTTATTTAAATCCCCAGAACTACTGACTATAGCAAGGCAAAAATCATCTGCACATAGACACAGATCTTCAAGAATTATGGAACCAAAACAGTCAGAGGCTGCAGGGCAGTTCCACAGTAGAGCCCTGGCCTTGCATGCAGGAGGCCCTGGACTCCATTCCCAGCACCACAAAATAATGATAGTGATAACAGCAGCAGCAGCGCAGTTCATCAGTAAGAGCATTGAGACAAACGGTTTCTCTTAAAAGTGTCATATTTAAACAACTGCTTACTACACTGTAATAAACATGTTTGTTAAGTTGTACAGCCATGGCTCTCCACCCTCAGTTCTTGGCAGATTCATATCATAGCTGCTAATCAATCACAGTCAAAGTCTACTGATGCTGTGCCACTGTGGTTACATGAACTGGGAACCTGGAGCATCCCTCAGCCCATGTGCCTGCAGCTACGTCCACATTTGTTAGCACATCACTTGCCTGGGAGCACGATGAAAACCTTCCTTCACCACATGAAGGATGGACAAAGGCACAGGTGTGGCAGCAGAGCCTCACTCCCGCGAGGACCTGGACTCTTTGAGCCACCTCTTACAGATGGTGATGCCTGGCTTAACGAAGGGGATACACGTCCTGAGAATGTGTTCGCCAATTTCCTCATTGTGAGAACAGCAAGGAGCACACAGACACAACCGAAGGTGACCAGGACATCACCAGGCAATATACCACTGTCACATAGGGTCTGTCAGTGCCCAAGGTTGCTAGGCAATGCACCACTGTGGATGTGACCCTGGGGGGTCACCCAGTGCCCCGAGCTCCTGCCTGGTCTGCAGGAGGAGGACACCAGAGGTGGCGTGGGGCTCCCAGGGGAGGAGAGCTGCCAATACTCTGCTTGCACTGCAGCCACGGCCACTTCGTGTTCCTGGGTAGAATTCAGGCAGTTGTCTTTGGAGGACACGATGCTCAGACTTGCACACGTGTCTAGTCCAAACTTCCACGAAACACGAACACAGCCTCATCTCCCCGTGAGACACTCTCCACTGCAGTTTCCACAACCTTGGGTCATGCCCATGAGGTTTGATTTGGTCACCAGGCGCCTTTTGATTTTTAAGCAGACATGACACGGCAGAGCCTGTAGCTGACCAGTCCATACCAGCCTCAGTTCCCCCTTCCCCTGGACCCACTTTTGTTAGAAGTGATGCGCCTACCTACAACCAAACCAGGAGAGAAAGGACTATTTCCCAGGCTCCCTTGGTGCCCCTCTGGTCGGCAGGTAGGGCTCCAGGAAGTCACATCATGACTGGCAGGCAGATACTCACACCTTTCATGATGCCCTTCCTCAGGCATGGGAAGCACTCTGCTGCTGGACTTGGCCACAACCCGGCAGAGCCTTTGACGCTGGGCAGTCACTGTGCTATCTGTACTTCTTGGGACAATAAACATCTGTCTTACTGAGGCCAGCACTGTGCAGCCCCTAGCTGACAAACTGGCCAATATTTAAAAACTGTATCTCCTATAAAAACTTAGATTCCCAGCACAGTTCCTAAAATGGGATGGCCTAGCCACCCTGAGTCCACAGCCCTGCACAACAGTAGCCAGCTCTGGTCAGCCCTAGCCCCTGCACACTCTGCAGCTGGGGACCCTGTGTAAGCCAGGGTCCGTGGAATAGATCCCACTTCTTAAGTTCAATAATGGCTTTCCATTTCTCTGAGTTGCCCGAGTGCAGACTCTGCCCTCGTTCCTGGGACATTTCTGACCATACATCAGCCCTGCTCTGGGTGAGGGGCACTCTGGAGAGGGGCCCAGCACACCCCACTCTGCACATTCTCTGCTTGCCTTCATGCTCTGGCCACTCCACGGGACCAGCACTCAAATGCCTACCTCCCCTGTATCATTCAAGGCAGGTGTCCTTCCCCAGCATCACAACACATCTGCAGAGAAGACTAACACAGAGACAACCTAAAAGAATACATCAAAGCCCATTTAAAGACAGCCACCTGCCATCTCATGACAGTCAGGTCACAGAGGTAAAGGGGGGGACTCTGGGAGGATCCTGGCCAGGGGCTGGAAGGCAGGCAGGGAGGGGCACCATCCACGGTGCAGGAGGTGGCTTTGGGCTGGAGGGGAAGGAGTGCAGAATGGCAGAACAGGACAGCAGATGAGGTGGTGGCTGGCTGTGGACGCTCCTGGAAGCAGCCATCCACAAGGCAGGTGGCCCTGGCCATCGAAGTCCTACCCCCTCCTCCTCACCACCGATGCAGATGGACCCTGTGCCTGGAGGTCTTCTAGACTCGGGGGAGTATGGTCCCCAAGGCCCCACAGAGCCAGCAGAGGCATGTGGGATGGACCTGAGGCTGCCTCCTGAGCCCACTCCACTTCACACGTCACTGATCCCAGCCCACACCCACCCCTTACTACCAAAAGACAGACAGAATCACCTCCAGGGGGCATGAGAAGTATCCTAAGAGCTGTCTCAAAATGGGTTCTCTCTTACAGCCGATGGCTCAGCAGGCCTCACCTGCCCAGAGTGGACAGTAACTCCCACCATTCCACAATGTGAAGGAACCTGAGGCTCAGAGAGAAGAGGTGACCCATTTAAATGCACATAAAGGAGCCAGGACCTGGACCAATTTATATCTCAGTATTCTCTTGGCCAAAGAGAACTACCTAGCAAGGGCCACGCACGTCACATCTCAAACTCTGGTAAAGCTCACTGAAATGAAATTAGTCAGAGGTAGAGAAGAAATTCTCTCTGCTTGCGGTCCCCCTTCAGAGGATGAAAGGATCAGACTGAGGGAGGCCAAGGGTCCCCTCCAACACGACAGCTCTAAGACTACACCCATCACTCAGGAGTACCCATCCAATTAAGGAACGCTCACTGGGCAGTGCCCAGGTCTGAATCTGTGCTGGCACCAGTGATACAGAAAAGAGGAAGACAGACCCTGCCCGCAGGGGGCTTTCAGGCCAGAGAACCAGCCAAGTGTCTTGGAGGGTGGAATGTTCTACGCGTGCACCATGCAACATGGCAGCCACCGCCACGCGTGGCTACTGAACAGTGGAGATGTGGCTGCTGCAGCTGAGGAGCAGGACAGCAATGTGAACTTCCTGGATTTTATTTAGACAAGCCCCAGGGAGCGGGAGCCTACTGCATCAGTCAGAGCGCATGCCGGCCTGTCAAAGACACGTGAGAGCAGAGGGGGAGTGTGGAGCCACAGGCTGCATCATCGAGAGGAACGGGGCGGGGGGGGGGCTCTGCCACTGTCCCTCCAACACCAGCACTGCCATTGGCACTGGGAGAGGCGGGGACAGGAACAGAAATTTCAAAAGCATCCAATAGTCTTCCACACTGAACATGCAACGCTTTCATAATCGGGAAAACACTGCAAGTTTTTAAAGTGTGTGTTTTTAAAGCATCTAGTTTTTATTTTTAATAACCCTAAAGAAGCTGACAGCGTAATTACTGCATCATTCTACTGCTAATTAAGCCATGCAGATACACTACAAGGGGCCAGAGGGACATTCCCAGGATCAGGACTAGAATAAGAGCATTCGAGGAACGCAAGCCAAGAGAGCCACAGCCGTTCCCAGCCCACCGCTGGGCAAGGCACCGTTAACGATTTGGAGGCATGCTGGAATCTTCCCATTTGGCAGGAGAAATGGGTGAGAGGAAAGGAAGGCCCCAGCCTCTGCCTTGAGCTGGTCCAGGAGAGGAAGCTCAGGGGGGCTTGGAACAAGGGATGGGTGCCAGAAGGCCAGCAACCCTTAGACATGGGGCTGGAGGAGAGGGAGCCACCAAGAATGGACTCTCATGATGCAGGCAAGCTGGTGAGGACGAAGCCTCAGGCCTGTCTGCAGGACAGGAGTTGCCTGGGACACCCTGAGCCCACCCAAAGCCCCGACTCTGCAACTCTGGAGGTGAAAGTCCTAACAGGTGCTTCCCTCTCCAGGACACATGGCAGAGGTGATCTGGTCTTGCAGAAAGACCTGAAGGTGCCCACTCCTCCCTGCTCACCATCCTGGCTGCAGGTGTCTGGCTATCAGGCCAATCGGTTCTGCAAATGCTTATGAAGAGTTTCCTGACTTGGAGGCCCATGCTGAGCTCAAGGACAGCACTGCATGTGACAGCTAGGGTCCTATCCTCAGAGCTCCAGGTCTAGAGGAGGGACAGAGGAGAATCCCATGGGTTGGAGTGTACCAGAATCAAATCAGAAAGGAGGCGGGGCAGCAGAGAGATTTTGCCCTCTGAAGATACCTGGCCATGTCTGAAGATATTTCTGATTGTCACAACTAGGAGCTGGGTGCTACAGTTATCTAGTGGGTAGTTGATGGAATGCCACTCAATAGCCTGCAGAATGGCCCCATGACACAGAACGACCTGGCCACCAATGGCAAGAGCACAGAGGCTGAGGACCCCTGGGCTAGGCCAGAGGCCCCCACCCCGCTGCACATCAGACCCTCTGCATAGAATGTGGACAGAGGTCCATCACAAGACCCTGGGAAATAAGTGTCACACATCATGGTCCTGGCATCTGGGGAGTAAGGAGACCTGTACAGGAGAGAGCTAAGAGGCTGAGAGCAGAGGAAGAGGGTGAAAAGAAGGGAGCTACAGGAAGCCCCAAAAGTCATGGACTGGTCACTGTATTTGGGTTTTTTAGGAACAATATAGGACCTAGAAGAAAGGCAAGGAATCAGGGGATGGGAGGAGAGAGGTAGAGGGGTATAGGGGGGTGGATATTGAACAAATTGTATTGCTGATTTGTGTGCATCTAGGAATATGTGACAACTAATCCCATCATTACGTAAAACTATAAATACACTAATAAAAGATAAATTTTAAAAAACATGGAAAGTCTAAAACACTGACCAGCAAAGAGGATCCTAAGGAGACATGACAACCAAACATGATCTGCTGTCCAGAGTGCAATCTTGGAACAGAGAAAAGATATTAAGTGAAAACCAAGGAAGTCTGAATAAAGTTGTGGTATTTAGTTGAAAAAAAAAGTCACGGACTGGAGAGCAGGGAGCCAGGAGAGGGCACCACAGCAGAAGCAGGGGGTGGGTGGAGCAGCACCCAGAAACAGGGTACCTACAAGCAGAGAGCTACCAGGACCAGTGCCAGGGCCACCCCCAGTGCAGGTGGGCAGAGGCCCATTCCCATGGCCCAGGCAGGTGGGGGAGAGAAGAAAGCTCCTAGTAACCTTGAACTCCAAGAGGAAAGCTCTTGGGAACCACCCCCTCGATGCTAATGGGAACTTGGGAAGAAGACCTAATCCTGCCTGCAGGCACAGAGGATGGACTGACAGAGAGCAGCAGCGTAAGGATGAAGACAGGACAGGGGCAGGATGTAGAGACAGCCGGAGGCTCTGTCCGGGGGCGACGTCTCAGTCCTGTCCTACAGTCCACACCACGACCTGGCCAAGAGATCCAGTGCAAGATGAAGGCACAAAATTATGCTATGCTCCCGAGTGTTCAAGGAGCTCAGCTAACACTGTGTGCTGGGGAAAACAGATTCCTGGCCTTAGGAGTTGGCAGGGGTCTGGAGAAAGGGCACTGTAGCAGATTCTGGAAGGAATGCGAATTGGTTCATTTCCAGGAGGGTGCAGTATCAGTGAGATAAAGAGCGGGAGTTCCCTGTGGCTCAGACATCCCACCCAGCCGTGCACACCTGGAGGAAACTCAGGCAAGCACAGGCTGCTGGGGCTCAGGCACCCCCCACCCACTGCCCCTGATGGCTGACGACTGGAAGCACATACATTCAGGGCTGAACTACAATTATATACTCCTTGGAATAAGAAGTGACTGTTAGGGGCTGGAATGGTGGCTCAGCAGTTGGAGTGCTTGCCTGGCATGGGTGAGGACCTGGGTTCAAACCCCAGCGCCACATGTACAACTAAGTGTCGGAGAAACAGAGGCCAGATAGAAAAATAAATAGTATTGATTCACTCTCTCTTTCTCAGTCTCCCCACCTACTTTATAAAAAGAAAAAGTGACTGTTAGAAGAGAGGAGATGGATGTAGCTGTGTCAAGTGAAAGCACACACTAGGACCTCACACACAGTGAATCCTGCTATTGGCCACACACACATACGTGTAAACACAGGGGTGGGGAAGGTCAGAGGAGTCACACCGAATCCATAACAGGGTGAACTCGGAAGTAGAGAAAGACGCACCAGAGCACAGCCTACTTTCCGAGGAGGTTGTGAGTTTGGCCTAGGGGAGAGTCACGCATTAATAGCTGGGGCAGGGTAAACGCAAATAAGCTCCTCCATAAATGTACAGACTTCGGAGGGAGGAGTGGCTCTTCTACAGTACTTTCTACCAGGCTGCTCCTCAGCTGGAGCGCCGGGTTAGGTGTTCAGGAGGTCAGAGGTAGAGCATCAGCTGGACAGAAGAGGAGACCCTAAGAGAGGACAGGCCAGATGAAAGGTGGGGACGTTTCAGGTGAAGGAATGACTAAGGTTGCTGCAATAACCGACCAGAACACGGGACTCTACCAGCCCTGGGTCACATGCAGTATGAGATAATCACATCAGGGCTGATGGACTGATCCTTTCAAGCCATTTAAAAGAGAATTTTAAAATAGATCTGCCCAAGACAAGTATGCACAGCATTGTAAAGCAGCAAGTCCCCAACAGCGTAGGCAAGCGGTATCCCCAGCCCACCCTTCCTGCTCCAAGCTCTCAGGTCTCTCACAACACAAAAATTATCTTTCCACAGACTCCTCTACTGAATGCAATCCATAATTAATTGCCTGGTGCTTTGTAATAAGGTTCTACCAGTAACAAATAAATACATATGTTAGACTTTTCACCTTGGACATCTGCTCACTGGGTCCCATTCTGACCTTTTGAACCAAAGAACTCCAGCGGGCGTCCTCTCCTGGCACAACCTAATCTTGGGTATCCAATCCCGCCTCCTCTCCCTGTCATGGACTGGCAGCAGCCACCTGCCAAACCCTCCGTTCCCACCCACGGAGGCATCAACTCACAGACAGCCAAAAAGCTAAGTCCTCCATAATTTCCGTTCCAAGTTTGCTTCCTTCTACTGCCAGGGAGACAAAAGGAGTGGGGAAGGGTTTTCTTGTGAGGAGCCATTCAACTTCCATAACAGAACAATCATGAAGTGCATCTCAACACAGAGAAAACTAACCCGTCATGGAGTGCTGAACACTTAGTCCCTGATTCCTAATAAGAAGATTAATTAAAGCCTTAAGGGTCTGCTTATGGCAGCCTTTCTGGAAACTCCAAGGAAATGTGCTGGCCCTCCCAGAGGTAGAAAAGGCAGGGATTTCCTCAGGCTGGCACCTTAGTGTGACCAAATGACAGGGTGTCAATAATCCTAACAAAGAAATCTTAGGAGACTTGCATGGGTTTATTGTTTAAAATTTCGAATAGGCCCTGGTGCCCACAGAGCTGCCTTAAAAGGTTCTTTCTGTGCAGTCCCTACAGCTCTGCTGTGTTCTAGGGAAGTGCAGGAATCCCTCCCCACAAGCCAGCCTTCCAGGGCCTGGGGGATTATCTTGACTGTGATGCCCACCATTTAACACCATCAAGCCTTCCTCTGGGGTCATTGCGTTTACAGAGAATACTCTTCAGAGAAGATAAAGGCAAATTGTTACCAAACAGAATCTAAGAAGGCATCGTGCTTCTCTAGGATAGACAATTGAGTCCCCCCTGCTCGACACCAAAGCACCAGCTTTAATTCTGTTTTTGAACGGTACATTCAGAGGCTCAGACTTCTCTGGGGGAAGTGAAATTACCTTCTGGTGGAGGAAGGTTTAATGATCACTTTGCTTCCTGCGTCTCCATGGTGACCGGGCACACACAGCCCACCCCCCCTCCTGCTTCATTAGGCCTTTCTTCCTCCCTGGAAAGTAATCAATCAAGCCATATAGACGCCTTTGTGACCGGTTTATCACCTAAACAATCCATGCTGCCGAAGGAAGGAGTGGACAAGTCCACAGTGTAATGAAAACGGGCTCCGTCCCGGCGCACGCCCTTCAGCTCCCTGCTGGCAGCTCTGCCCAGAACACCTGTCCAGGGAGGCGGGCGCGCCCAGGTGCGCCAGGCCCCGCCGGAGTCAGGTGCCCAGCGGAAGCCCAGAGGCCTGGGGAGCCGGGCTCTGCCCTGCCCGGCGGGGTCCCCAAGCGGGGCCCAGCGGAGCTGGGCGGGGGAGGAGGGCAGCGCCCGCACTGGGCGGAGGCGGCCAGCGGTCGGTCTTCCGCAGGAGGTCAGCACCTGCGGGAGGGAAGCCCCCCTCCGGGCAGGTCGCGAAGCCTGGCAGCCAGAAGAGGGCGAGCGCCTCGCGCTGCCCCGGAAGGCGGCTTCTTCCCGGACAAAGGGCTCCGCAGCGCCCCAGCCCTGCGATACTGAGGATGGAACCGCGGGGCCCAGGCGCCCGGGTCCTGCCGCGGCTCCCCGAAGGCAGGCAGGGGCGCGCAGCCGGGGGAGGACGTGGTCCCGGGGCCACCTGCCTCGTGCCTTCCCGCCCCCGCCCGGCCGCCCCCGCCCGACCCGTTACCTGGGTTCTCCCCGGCGTCGGTGGAGGAGGCGGCCGAGGAGTCCGTGAGGACGCTGGGGTCACTCTGCGAGCGGCCCCGCGACACGAGGCAGCCGCTCCCGTCCTCGGATGCGGCCATGGGCCCGGCGGCGCGGGGGCAAGTTGGAGGGAGCCGGGCGGAATCAGAGCCTCCGAGACGGCCAAGGTCACCGGTGAGGGGGCTGGAGGGGGCGTCTTTTTAAAAAAGGAAAAGAAAAAGGGACTGGGGAAGGGAAGGAACGGGAGAAGGACGCAGGGGCTGGCTTCAGGGCGGGGAGACAATAGCCCCGCCGGCTGCAGCCGGGCGCATCCCGGCGTGCGCGGCCTCGCTTGCTTTGTTATTTATTCGTGTTTATTCCCATCCTTCAGTCTATATTCCAGGAAAGAAAAAGTTGAACCAGGAAATAAAAACTTTTTCTCGTCAGTGTTTATTGCGTGCTTGGGGCAGGGGGTGATGTCCGGGAAAGTCTGGGGGGCTCCCTCCCCCACCCCACCCCCCACCCCCCCGAAAAAAGGGAAAAGGGAGAATCTTTGCTCGTGCAGTTGCTTTAATCTGAAAGCTGTTCTTGGAGCATCTGTTGGAAAACATTAGGATTCTCCCATCATGCCGTGCGAGGAGCATGACGTCACGAAGCCGGGAGTGAGAATGAGCGTGGTGATGGGGAGGGGTCTCAAATACTGGAACTGCACGCTGCGGGGAGCGGGGTGGAAGCTGGATCCTGGGTTAAGGGCCGCCCACCTTCAGGCCAGCCTGCTCTGGAAACAAGCAAGCGTCCCTTCCCTGTCCCTTCTTCCCTAGCCTGCAGGAGAGGAGGAGACCCTGAGGGCGGTTCTTGCCTTGAGGCCATCTCCCCCGCAGTGGCAGTGGCAGCTGGCTGTTCTGGCTTTCCCTCTCTTGGGTACACGGAGGCCAGTGGGTCCCACTGCACTGCCCCACCGCTGAGGGGAGCAATCAAGACTTTACCCTGGACCCCTGGCCTGGCCTGTGGGGTACCCTCCCTTTGGCCCCCAACCCCTAGGAAAGGTGAGGCAGGATGGGCACAGGTGCTTTCCTGGGAGCTTCCTCCAGACTCCCTTACTGAAGCTGAGGGGACCCAGCAATGGCGGTGACACCTAGGGCTGCCACTCACAGCGGTGTCCTCCAGGGTGCTAATGAGCCCTTCTCACAGTTCTGGGTGGTGGTGTAGGGTGAGCACAGGTAATTCCTGGTCCCCAGAGACAATGCAACAATAAGGGCAATGGAGTGGAGCGACTGGCACAGTACTGGGTCACACAGCCTGGAATAGAAGGTGCCCCAGGGAGAGGGCATTCCAACAGATATCAGGAGACACTGAGGGACAGTGCTCCTGTTTCAGCCCTGCACACAGCCCCATGGGGCAGTCTATGAAATGGAGCCTCAGAGGAGTTTCCCAGGGGTCCTCAGCTGCCACCTACAGAGAAGGTCTGGAGCATCTGGAGACTGCTCTTTCAGGGTCTGGGGTGCAGGGTGAGCATGCTCACTTATTGGACGATACCCAATTAAGTGCCAAGGGAGGAAGGGAGAGAGGGGGAAGCACAGTGTGCGCTCATGCCACACCCAGCCATGTCAGCTGCCTCAGTCGCCTCCAGAGAAAGGATCCATTCATTTGTTCATTCATTCAAAATATTCAGAGTCTACTGTGTGCCAGGCACCACACCAGGCATTAAGGACCCACATGAGCAAACACAGAAATGTCTCCACCCTGCGCATCTTCCAGGAAGGAGGGGGGCTGGGAATGGCCACCAATAAGCCAGAAAATGCCAAATACACATTAAACCGCAGTTGGAAATTAATGCCACGAAACAAAGAGGAAACTGGTGGAGAGGAGCAGGACCGGACATTCCTCATCCACAGGCAAAGGGGCTGGATCTGCAGTAACGTCTGTGGCTAGCCTTGAGCTGAGTGTCTTAAACAGGGACGTGATTCCCTCCTCCCACCTGTCCTAGGACGCGGGAGCTGCACAGTCTCCACTTTAGTGATAAGAAGTGAGCGCAGAATCACAAGCCAGAGTGTGGAGGGCCTGGGACATGGCCCATGTTCCTGACCTAAGGTCTTCTGAAGCAGGTCCTCTTCAGGCAGGTTTCAGATCCCCAACCAACCACACTATCAGCCTCTCCCCGTCTGAAGGGGCCAATGCATGGGTCAGTCCAGGGCCCTCAGCAGAACTTGCAGCTGACCCAGGTTGGGCAGATAGGGAGATGGGGGCGGAGGAGGCAGGCAGCACAGGGTCGGGGGCAGGAGGAGAAAAAGGCAAGGTCAGCGTGGTTCCCAGCCTGCCACTGGCGCACCCCTGAGCCTTAGGGCTTTCCTTTCCCACCATGCACCCTGCAGCCCTCTGCAGAGGGGCTCTGCAGCAACTCTGCACACACGCACACCTTAAAGGCAGCCATTGCTGCTGAGCACAGAAACCCAGCCCAGCTGAGGCTGCTGGGAAGGACTCCAGTGCCAGCTCCGTCCCCCACCAGGTCCACTCCGACCTGGGCTGGCTCTTGCCATGCGGCTAGGAGCACAGGTGAATGCATATTTCAGACAGGCAGTCACCCAAGGGAGGGGTCCTCCTTCCTGCTGCCAGAAGGATGAAGAACAGAAGGAATTTTCTATGGAAGTCAGTGTCACCTGGTGCCTTGTCTGTGCATCACAAAAATGATTTCCAGTCCCTTCAGACAGTCTGTACCACAGAGGCCTCCACCCAGGGCACCCACCTGCATGTGCTTGACAGGTCAAAGCCCAAGAAAGCCCTGGGCTTAGCACCTAAGCCCTGGACCCCAGGTGCTGTGGGAGGCAGAAGACAAGAGGCATAGTCACATATTCTTGCTTTAAAAATGTGTTTTAGCAAAATACTGTGATTTGTTCAAGATGGGTAGGGATGGAACTGTTCATTATATTATTCTTTGACTTCAAGATGTTCCACAATAAAAATAGTTTTGAATTTTTGGAATGTTTTGCAACCCCCCTCTACGGATGGGCAGAAGACAGTCAAGGCTGCCTTCGAAGTGCACCACCTCCAGACCGTGCCTGGCTGAGCACCTGTGGGTGTGGAAGGCAGCTGTCCAGTTTCAGGAGCCATCCTTAGGTAAGTCCCAATTGTCCCCTCACCAAGATCCCTGGCAAAGGCGGGATGGATCTGGAAGCCACTCAAAAGTCATACAGGAGGCACACAAAACTTCATGATGGCCCGAAAGTCCAATGCAATTGTCCAGCAACTGACGGCTGGGGAAACACCACGTGTTCCATCCACGGAGGAGCAGAAGTCACCATCAACGCCTGGGACCACATGAATGGATCTTGGAAACATCATGCCAGTGAAAGGGACCAGTCACTAACAGCCACCTATCCTGTGATTCTATTTTACAAAATGTCCACGGAACCAGAAAGCAGATTGGTGGACGCCGAGGATGGGTGCGGAGGAGGACGCTGATGGACACAGGACTTTTTTTTGAGGTGGGTGCTAGAAATGTTTGAAATGTTCTAAAATTAGATTATGGTAATGGTTTCACAGCTCTGAAAACGCACTAAAGCCATTGAATTTTACACTTTGAATGGGTGAGCTTTATGGGACGTAAATTCAGTCAAGCTGCTTTTTAAAAATTTATTAATTTCATAGAGGGACACAGGCTGAACTCTGCATCTGAAGGATACCCAGGTTCCACCTCTCACCTGCTGTGCATGATCACCCTGGACCCTGCCAGCCTGGCCCTGCCCTCACTCAAAATCAGAACGAAGCTCATGGAGGGGCCACCCTGCAGGTCCTTGATCAGGAAACCCAGAGCTGCTTCCAGACTCAGGGCAGCCTGATGCCCCTAGCACGGAACCACAAAGAGCGATGGGACATCAGTCCAGTCCGTCCCAGCGCGCCTCTGAGAAACACAAAGTGCTGGAGGAGAAGGGGCAGCCAGGGAGGGTGTCGTGGTGGAAGGGACACTGGGCTGGTAGAATGGAGAGCAAAGGCAGAAGGACATCCCTCACACAGTCCCCACAGCTGGTCTTGCCTCACACAAAGTGCAGGTGAGTAGGAACGCGAGCCCCACACTCCCGAGTGGCCATTTTAGGCCAAAGCTATGACTTATCAGGAACAGCACAATTAACAGAATATGACTGGGCCTTGGTTTTGTGGAGTGCAAGGTCCAACAGAAAGGATGGAATGAACTAATTAGTCATCAATCAGGAGGCCTCATCTGGGGAAGAGAGGGCCTGGTCTGAATAAGCCATGCTCTCACAGACAAGTAAGAGAGGGAGCTGTCCCAAGGCAGAGGTAGCAGCCTGGGAAAGGGGAGGTGTGGGGGCAGAGCCCTAAAGTTCCTGCAAAGAGGCCTCCTGAGCAGCTGTAGCTGCAGAGAGGAGCAGACCCCCCAGTGTCCTGTGGTCTCCTTACTAGTGAGTCTGGCTTTTGTGCTGGGATGGTGGAAAGCTGCTTGGCAGCTCAGGAGGCAGGGAAGAGACCAGTGGAGAAGGGAAAGCAGAGGGATAGCTTAAGAGGCTGGCCATCGTCCAGGCAGGAGGTGGGAGCAGCCTGGGCCAGACTAGGGGAAGCAGAGCCCTGAGAAGGCTGGCTCCTGTGTCCCTGCAGGCTGAGCCTGCTATACTGGGATGAAAGAGAGGAGCCAAGGATGACTCCCAGGATCATTTCGGGGGGGGGGAGGAGGTTAATGTTTTGATGATTAACAAGATGTGGGGGATGGGTGTCCAGGTGACCATCAGTCTCAAATTGACAACAGAATGAGTGAGATGCCAATTCCTGGGTGGGCAGGAGGGGAGGGGGCCAGAAAGAAGGAGCACTTGGAGTGAAGAAGGGTCAGCTGCTTCAGACACACCCAGACACCCAACGATGGCACCTGCTGTGTCAGACTGGCACAAGCCCTGGGACAGGGCAGACCTGCTCCTACTGCCTGCAGGCTGGGTGAGCTCTCTCTGGGCCTCTGTTTCCCCATCTGCAGAGCCACTCTGCTCAGCTGCTCTATTGGGCCATATGAGGCCAAGCATCCAGAGGTGAACCCACGCTGACAGTGGCTCTCATGACCACAGTCTCAGGTCTGCCCCTGAGCCAAGTATGGCCAGTGCGCAGGCAGTGGTTGCTGGGCTGTCCTCGGCCTCTGGCACAGACTGCTGGTGCGAGCCCTGGGCAGCTACTCCCATTTTGCTCTCTCATGCTGGCTCTTCTCTCCTCGGAGCCTGGGGTCTTCATAGTCCCCAAAGCTGCTGGACCAGGCTGCGCATTGTCAGCTCTGCAGGGTCTCTGTGGGGTCTGTGCACTCAAGAAAGTGCCTGGCATGGTGGGCGCCCAGTAAATAGAGCTCTGTTGGCTAGAAATGTGGACATGCATGTGGCATGCTCAGAAGCACACACTGTGCTCCAGGAATGCAGGCCCAGCTTGTGAGGACTGCATGGTCACCCGCCCCTTTCTTTGTCCCCAGGGCTGTTTCATTTCTTCCCCAAGCACTTCTCCTTCACCCTTAATATGAAAACAACACAACAAGAAAACTTCAGATACTTCATAGAAACTGCTGGAACTGCAGACTCTGGACAAACTCTAGGGAACCAACTAAAAGGGAACAAAGGGCAAAACATCAGGATGGAAATTCAAGGACCCAGAAAAGGCAAAATTACTTCTTCACACAGCAGGCTTAGCATGAGGGTGGTCACGCCGTCTGCTGGTCATCAGAGGAACTGCACTCAAAGTAACCAAGGCGGAGCAGTTCTTTGCTTGGAGACTTAGCCTTGAACTTGACTTCCTTCACCTTTGAACTCCAGCCTTGATGGGGGTCTCTACTTAGGGTTTAGCCCACTGGACCACACCCGGAGATGCTCGAAGCAATGACAGCTGTGGCTTTAAAAAAAACTGCTTTTACAAAACAAAATCCTCCATTTCACCTTTCATGGTCTCCCTGGGGACCAGAGGGGAAACAAGGTGGGCATCCCAGGGCTTCCTGGAAATGTGCCCAGCCCTCCTCAGAGTCCAGAACATTCTCAGCCTATCTACAAAATGCTTTGTGGGCAGAGGTCAAAGGCCTGGGTGCATCATGGGAGTCTGGCATCTTTCAACAGGGTGGCTGTAGGCTGTCCATGCCACCCCTCTAAGCCCGGTGTGTGCACAAGGGGATGTCCCACCTCAAGGAGCCTGGGCTCTCTGCCCAGCACACGCTCCCTGTGGTCAGCACAGGTGCTCTGCAGCAGCCGCCTGCCTTCTGGTAGGTTCCCGTGCCTCCACACCTCCACACAGGGAACAAAGAAGATGGAAGAATAGAGAGGAGCAGGGCAAGGGGAGGGGAGCCCACAAGAGAGATGGGGAAAAGCCCAGTCTGCTGCCGCGTGCGCAAGTCATGGCCGAGCACCCATTCTGTGTGCTGCCCCACGAAGCCTTGTCTTCCTGCGAACTTTTCTTCCCTCCCAGACTCTCCCTTGCAACGCAGCCACGTAGTCTGTTTCTAAGTAATAAAAGGAGAGGGACAGGCTTCAGCAATGTCTGGAAAGTGGTGTAAATAAAGACAGCCCTATAAAACAGGCACATCGGCATGTCCTCTGTAGCCCTGGCTGTGCTCCTGCTTCCTCACTGGAATGTGTTGGGGGCCTGGGGCAGCAGCCATCCCCTGACCCTGCAGTGGCACACGGGCAGGTGAATGGCCCCTGGAGCCAGATCTCTTGCAAAGGGATTAATGTCCTAATGCCAAGGCCCCAGAACGGCGCTCTCTCACTTACTGACTGCTCAGCTCTCACCATGAACCAATGTCCTGAGAACTTTGGAATCAACGTGGCTGATGCTGCGACAGACCTCAGGAAGAATCTGACTCTCCTGTTGTGCAAAGCACTCACATCCTAGCCTGGCCACAAGCCCTGCAGAGCACAGACTGGGCCCCAAGTCCTGGGCTCCAGAGCTCAGACTTGTATCGCATTGGCATGTCCTGTTGACATGTCCTAGTCAAGGTGCCACATCTGACAGGTGCCAGCTGAAAGACAGAAGCGCTCTCCCACAACCCACTGAGCCAGGCCACCCTCAGTGCCTCCCTACCTCACCAGAATCTCCATCCGCAACCCCAGCTCATGGCAAAGATTCACTCAACAAACATTCTAAACACCAACTCTACACCGTGCCTGCCTGCTTGCCGCCCAGCCAGCAGGATGAAGGAGCAGAGGGCGGAGTGTGTCCAGCACTGTGGAGAGAGGAAGGGCAGAGTGACTGGCCAGGTAGAGAAGGGGTCAGGGAGGTTGAGGGAGGAAAGAGCCTTTCACCCATGCTTTTAAGGAACCAGGGTCATAGAGCACCTGCTAAGGGCCAGGCTTTGGAGACCTGGCAGAGAACAGAAAGATACAGACACCATCATCCAGCTGAGTGGCCTCTTATGGACAGACAGGAACCTGCCAGGCAGACACACACATGGGGTACAGAAGTCCAGGGGCATCAGCCAGCAGAAGAGACAAATCAGACAACCTCTTCTTTGAGCTTCTCAACCAGAGTGTGAATGGCACATTCCACAGGGCAGCAGGACAGACTACATGTGAACCTGGATGGTCATTTTGCACCCAGTGAAAGACTGCCCTGTCTAGGTCCATTTCCAGGAGTTGGACACTATTCAACCATGTCACAATGTGCACCTGAAGACAGCAATTGCCCTGGTTTCTGTGACAAGGAGTTAGAGTCCCAGGCAGGCCTCCTTTGGCCTTGTACCCAAAAGTCCCCAGCAAGTTCCCCTGGAGGCAGCAGGTGGGGCTCAGGCAGTCAGTGGAGGCTGAGGCTGAGCCACACACTGGTAAGCGAGGAGGCATCTTGGGACATGGTGATGTGTGAAGGACCCTAACAGAAGCTGCAGGGAGAGAGGGGCCCTCTCGGGAGGACACTGATGACCACCTTGCAAGAGTGGGCGGGACTTCAGGGAGGACAGATGGGTCTGAGTAGGGAGCCCCTCTGGTTCCGGTGGCACAGGTGTGTCCACACGGGGAGAGCACAGGGAGACACACGCTGACGGTGCGTGCTGCGCAACACGTGGCTTATCAGGAGAGCATTTCACAATGGAATCAGGGCTTCTGTCACCCTAACACTTACCCCTTACTCCAAGGAGGTGCAGACACTTCAGCGTTTCCTAGACTTATGCACTCAAGAGACTGTGTGGTCAAGTGCATTGGCTTACCATGGCACGGATTTGTCACAACCCCCATCACAGAAACAGCAGGCTAAGTGTTTTAGAGAGTCCCAGTTCAAAAACGGACTCAAGTGCACCAATAAATTATAGAAAATCCATATCACTAGGTTTATAGGTGATACTTTAAAAACAGATCATCAGTTCACAGCCATAAAGATAATAGTTCCCAGAATCAACTTGCGCCAGCCCTAAATGGTGATCTCCAGCCACACCTGATGTGAGCCTGGGCATTGCCACACCATGGCCTGCCAGGGCTTTGCGCCTGGAGAACAATGGCTTAGCAGTTAAACTCTGGCGCCTCCACCAGCCTCTATTCTGGTGTATTAGCAACAGTGCAAGGGCTTTCCACAGCCCCCAGGGAGGGTGATGCTCACTCTGTAGTTACCAACTGGTAGCAGCTGGTTCAGTTCAGCAACTTGGGGTGCATCAGAGACTAGATGTGGCTGGCGATTTGGGGAGCAACATGACAAGTCCTGGCTGGCGATTTGGGGAGCAACAGGACTAGTCCTGGCATTTCATGTTGCAGTTTCAGGTTGCTAATCCTCCTGGTGCTTCCTAGTTGCTTCTTGGGGGGAATCTGTGAGTCTATGCAAACTGAAGTACGAGGAGAGCCTGCAGCTTTTAGGGGAAGGGGTCCTGTGGGGAGCGTTAGCAGGAGGGGTGAGAGGGTGGGGTGGGCTCTGCTCCTGACAGATCCTAAAATGCATAGGGAGAAGCAACACCATCAGTCAGGGAAGCCAGGGGCCTGAAGAGCATCAGGTGCCAGGCATCAGCTTGTGCTATTTCGGGTCTGAAAGTTTGACTCTCCAGGTCCCTAAACCAGCATGAGCTGAAGCCCAGGGTGAGAGCAAGGCAGTGTGAGTAGCTGAGAAGGTGGGTTGTAGTGCTGGGCAGGTGAAGGTGGGGGTTTCCCAGAGCTCAAAGGGGCTCATGAAGTTCACATGGGGGGAATGAGTTTTCATCCCAGCAGGAACAGGAGACCCAGTGGGGTCTCAAGCCAGGAGAGCGGTGTCCCTTCTCCCTCCCAAGGTTACTAGGGCTGGAGGGTGGCAAAGAGGGGGCCAGAGGATGGGAGAGGCGGGGCAGCTTGGACAGGGTGTGGCCAGGGTACAGACGGAGGTGGATTTGAACTGCAGTTGGCCAGCTCTTCTTGCAGGGCACCCGCAGTGGAAACTGTAATGAAGCGGGATCCCTGCTCTGCTCACATAGTCGTACCTTAGAAGTTACTTGTTTTAACATAAGGATTCCTAGAAGCAGGATTCATGGCCCTAATCCACTTTACCCAGTGTGGACGGCAAATTCTAAAGTCCTCAGCCAGGTTTACAATGCCTCGTTTGCCAACCAACACTGATACAGGCATGGCTGTGAGGGCCTTTGCAGAGAGATTCGGGGTTGTAATTGCTGAATTGGAGACAGGGAGATTATCCCAGATGATCCCGCGGCTCAGCATAATCTCAGGAACCCTTAGAAAGCAGAAGGGAGGGAGGAGAGGGTGGGACGGAGGGAGGGAAGAGAGATTCAAAAGTGAGGACCCAGCCAGCGGCCACTACAGCCTTGAAGGGAACAGGACTCTGGGAATGCACCCGCCTCTGGATCCGAGAGCCAGCCAGGAACAGACCCCAGTGCTACCACTGATGGGTCTAGTAAGGAGCAGAGCCCTGTGGCACCTGGAGCTCAGCCTAAGACACACGGCAACCTGTTGGCCCCCCTGACGTTCTGCCCACAGAGAGTGAGGTCAGGAAGCAGCAGTCCCATTCTGCCAGGTGCTCACTCATTCTGGCAACAGGAAGGTACATGCAGTTCTTGCTGAAGCCTCCTGCAGGCCCTGGCACCCGCCTCTAGGCATGGGAAAGCAAGGCTCCAAGGCAGCTGCCTGTACAAGGTCACACAGGGAGCAAGGGGTGAAGCTGTAGGAGCACATGTGGACCCTATCCCTGGCACCCTTCTCCCACTTCTCCCTGCACCCCTGCCCCCCATGTAGATGATCCTCGGAAGAGAGGAGTGCCTGTAGGACCTCAGCCCGATAACTGAATGAAGGGAATGTACCACAGGTGAAGACGGATGGACAGAACCATTGGGAAGTTCAGGACCTGTGGAGCATACTGGCCCTCCCGTGAGCACTGCATCCCACCTGAGGGCAGGGCTTTCTGCTGCCATCAGGCTGCAGGTTTCCAAGGTAGGCCTTCAAGGGGACAGACAGAACCAGGGCATCTTTCCAGGTCCCCTGAATTCAGCAAAGACCTAGCATAAGCCTTCTGTGAAGCACTTTCCAGAGCCAAGAGGCGGAGAGCACAGATCATGACTATGAGCAGCAAAATGGCTAAGTTTCCAGAGCTGCCAAAGCAGCCTTCCAGATTCAAATTCAGCTCCCTAGCTGTTCCCTTGGGCAAGTTCTTCAATCCCTTTAGACCTCAGTTTTTAGCATCTATCGAATGCGGCCACACGATCATGAAGCCCATCTCCCGTAGAGATGCACAGGTGAACAAGAGGTGCAAGGGACAGGGCAGGGTCCTCACTGTCCTTGCAGGGTGGCTTCTCCATGGTCCTGCACTGTGGTGACTTCCCCTGCAAGCCCAGCACATGTTCCCCTGTGACCATAACACTCCAAGTTGGAAATTGCTGTCATCTAGAAATAAGAGGGGGCCTCTCATCTAATTTTTTGTTATTGCAGTGTTTAACCAAGCAATTACTGAAGTTAATTTTTCAGGATTTCATGTGGATCATTTTTTAAAAGCATAGACAGTAAACCATTAAGATAAAAATAGAAATATAAATATGCAGCAAGCCTCAAATGTACCCATGTCCTCATTATCTGACTCGTAGGAATTAGAGTACTTAAAAAGAGACAGTCACAGAGACAGGTAACATCCAGTTAGCCAACTTTGGAGTCATAAGTGCAGACACACAGTGTAGAACTCAGATCAGACACCTCGAGCGGTGAAGAAAACGTAGCTCCAGTCTTGATGCTGTGGGTGCACGCAGCCAGGATCCTTCCATCCAAATGTGCACTATGCATTAGACAGGCTGTGGCCCCAACTGTAGGAGCGCACACTGGAGGAGACCGTGCAGACCCCAGTGGAGAGCAGCCAGCGACAGGGAGACTTGCATGGAGGCTGGGAAGACAGCGACTACCACGTGCACTGGTCAGATGACAGGGCCAAGGCACAGGGTGATAATGGAAAAGGGTTCCGGCAGACAGGACACCATCTCCAGGTCTGCTTGCCAACGTGGCATTTGAGCCACTCATGATGGTCAAAAGTCTACCGTACTCTCAGGAGGACCTAGGAGCCTCTCCAAGCAGAAGAGCCAGCTCCCTGCAGAGTCTCCCACGGAGGCTGCTGCACACTTCCTGCTGCTGAATGTGGAGATTCTGTTCCTAAGGGTCTCCTTTAGGGACAAGCCCAATCTCCACATCAGGAGCAGCCCCTGGAAGTCACAGTACGCTGTGTTCACAGGGGAAAGGGAAAAGGGGACCCCCCACCCTCTCCCTCTGGTCCCACCCTCTCCCTCTGCCTCCCATACCTGGCCTCTGGCTCTTGGTCAGGCCACAGAATTCTCAGAGCACCTACTCCATGCCGGGCCCAGAGCTGCCACCACCACACTCTTGAAGGGAGCGAGCTGCAGCTATGAGGGTCTGTGCAGCTATGAGGGTCTGTGCAGCTATGAGGGTCTGTTCAGTGGAGACGGTGGGTCACAAGCAAGAGCGAACCATGGCCACTGTGGAGGGCCCATGACCACCCAGCTCAGGGACTCACTGGAGCACCCACGGGTCTCAGATGCCAATGCACTTCCAGCTGTGACGCAGCCCCAGGAGGCGAAGTCAACTCACAAAGGCAAGAGTGCAGCATGGAGTGCGAGGGCCTCTCTGGGCAAGTCCTCCTCCTACGGGCCTTGAACACCTGGCAGGTGGGAGCTCTTAGAGACCCAGGCCCAGGGTCTGCAGGACTGTGAGGTGGGCACCCTCTACCAGACTCTAGAAGGAAGCCAGTGCTTAGCTGAGGCCCCCTCATCTGCAGTGGCCTGGGCCTCGTGAGCGGAGCTCTTCTGCACAATGGTCCAGGATGTGCAGGCTGCAGGCTGGTTTAGGACCCAGGACGGAAAGGGTTCCTTTACATTGAGTGGCAGCTGGCATCTTACCAAGGCACCCTCCAGTCTCACATGTTCTCACAATGTGAGTGTCCATACCCCCAGATCCAGGCAGGTCAACAACCTAGCATGAGTGACAGATGGCAACTTCCAAGGCCAGGTCAGAAATGAAGACAGAACCTGGACATGCTTCTCCTGGGACACTCCTGCTGAGAGTGCAAGCTGCCCCTGCAGAATCCCTGCTGGAGGATCCAAGTCCCGCCCTCAGCCCCAGTGAGCTGCCACTGAGCAGCCCCCAAATGTGGACGCTGAAGTTTGGTCCCCAGGAACTCAGAACATGGGCTTATTTGGAGACAGCACCTTCAAAGAGGAAACTAAGTTAAAGTGAGGTCAAACTGAGTTAAAGTGAGGTCCTGCAAGCCGGTGAGAGCCCACAGCACATGGCAGGCACCATGCCCTCAGCCTTCCTGCCTCCAGAACCTGAGCAGAAACGCACCTTGGTGTCAGCCACCCATGGGGGCCTTCTGCGAGGGCAGCGGCAACAGCACGCCTGCGTCCTGCTGAGCCCTGCTTGAGCCACAGGTGACAGCTGTAGTCCAAGGACCTGAGCTGCCGGGGTGCACTGTGGGGCAATGTCACTGACGTTTCAGTCAGCAGAGGCCTCCCCTGGCAGTGACGTTAACTCGGAAGCCTGATGGGCACAGGGGAGTGCCCAGGCTGGCTACTTACCCAGCTGTGGGCATCAGTGAAGGAGCCGAGCACCAGCAACAGCTGCAGCCAGTTCTGCTGCAGTAACAGGCATCCCAGGGTCAGCCCCACAGCTGATGAGAACAGAAGCTCCGTTCTCACACATACTGTGGTCCTTGCCATCAGAGGTCCAGACCCGGCTGAGGACGGCTCCTCTCCAGAGCACAGCAGCCTTGGGGCAGATCCGCCCCACAGCCATAGATCCACTGAGGGGGTGGACATGGGGGTGGGCACAGCCCTGTGCACTTTGGCAGCTCCAAGCCCAGCCTGGCTCTGGCGGAGCGAGCATGCGTGCTCCCCCGACACAGAGGACACTTTAAATAAAAATGTAATCTCCTAATGGACCAAAACAAAAACTCTAGATGATCGGGAGACATAGGAAGAAGCAACTTTGCTTCCCACACTCATCTAAGCTCACGGCTATCTCTGGTTCTGCTTTCATGGTTCTGGGCAGCACTCAGCAGGAAGGGCTCTTGCAACTGTTGCTGGGTTTAGAGCCCCAAGTGTCTTCATCAGATCCTGAGCTGGACACACGGGGTCCAGTATGGGCACAGCATGGGCAGGGCTGTGAGGCCCTAAGCAACTGATCCCTCAGACCCACACAGCTTACCCAACAGATGAGGGCTGGGCCTGAGAGCTGCAGGTGCAGCTCCTGCCCCCTGCCAAGAGCCGCTGTGCGGCGCCTGGCTTGAACCCCTCCTTGAGCAGCTTCCATTGACCTGGCTTGGGCCCCATCATGAGGTTTCCGGCTTAGCGCCCCATGTTTCCTGCAGCAGCTCCCAGTACTTATTCACCTGGCCTGCCCTCTGCACTCTGGTGCACAACACAGTCTGCCCACTGTACTCTGAGCACCACCTGGCCTGCCCTCTGCACCCTGGAGTGCCACCCTGCCTGCCCACTGCACCCCAGGGGGCCCAGACCTGAGTCCTGCTCCAGTAAGACCTGACGAAGGCACATACACTGACACACCTAGTGACCAGGCACACACCTTTCCTGAGAAGGCTATCACTGCAGGACATCAGCCTCAGTCCAGCAATCAGGCCACAGAGTGACCGGTTTCCCCCTGGCCACGCCCACTGCAGCATTCACAGACAGATCCCTAGCCAGCCCAGCAGACCCCCAGTCCAGGCCAAAATCTGATGCAAACAGAAGGAACTGCTGATGTTCAACCACCAGGGAACCATGGCAGGAATCCCAAATGTGCCAGGTCACCCCAGCGGAGCTCACGCAGAGGGGCCTGGGCTTGTTGGGGGTGAGTCTGAAGGCTGTGCAGAGAAGGGACGCAGGGTCTGGCCTTAGGAAGCTGCCGGGGCCCTGCGCCTGCGCAGTAAATGGTAATTGCATCAATGAAACCTCAGACCTCGTCAAGTCAGAGAACACGCTTCTGTTCAAACCTGCTTGGATTTTTCAGTTAGGAAGACATGGTTGTGGGTAAACAATACTGGCCTCTACCGCCCTGGTCATCTTTGTTCCCTGGGCTACAAATGTACCACAATCAGGGACCCAAGACCAATCACTGACCCCAAACATCTGCATGCTACAGATGAGGTCATAGCACCCAAGGGTGAAGAACGCTGGATGAGTTCATGACCAACTGACCTGGGTGGCCCCTGCCACGGGGCTTCTCCAGACTGTCAGGGCTGGTAAACTGAGATAAGTGTCCCTCTCAACTCCAGGCAGAGATGATTTCTCAAAGTCACAAAATGCAGAGACTCAAAGAAAAATTTACTAAATCAAAGCTAAAAATTAATCCTTAAACAGAGCCACTGTAAACAAAGTTAAAAGACAAGCCATAAAGACGGCAAAATATCAGATTAGACCCCAGAACATAGAAACGGCTCCTATGAACCAATTAGAAAAGACTAATTTCCCATAGGAAAACAGGGTTGAATAAAGGAACAGGCAACTCTCAGAAAGCAGATCCAAGAGGCCAATTTACATAAGAAAAAGCCTCTCAGGCTGGCAAGAGAATGCAAATTCAACAAGGAGACCCCACTTTCTTCCTTGGGACTGGCAAAGTTTCAGAAGCCAAGGATCAGAGCTGGGGAGGAAAAGGAGTGCCACAGAGGGGCTACAGGGAGGTTCCATCCACTGCTGGGACCACAAGGCCACACTGAATGCAGTGGCCCTGCCCCGCCCAGCAAGCCTGCTCCTCACTACCCCAAAGCAGCCTCTGAAGCTGGGCAGCTCCCCCAGGATGCTCCCGCAATGCCAGCAAGAGACAAGGACCTGGCCAGCACAGCAGAGGCCAGAGAGCCGTGGAATATTCTAAAGCAATTAGACGGAATCTATTAACCCAGATAAACCTCCAAAACATGCTCCTGGATGGAATGACGGGATTCAGAACAAGACGTGCTGTGGGGTGCCGAGGCTTCTCGGAACTTGAGGGAGGTGACCTTTGTGCCTTCTCCACAGATACCTACGTACCAGGGGCAGGAGACTTGTGGAAAGGGCTGACCTGACCCAACCTGACCACTGCCCAAAACGGGCAGGGCCCAGTGGGTCCCAGCCTCATTTGGAGAATGGGTTTGTGGTATGTGTGTGTGTGTGTGTGTGTGTGTGCTTGTATGTGTGTGTGTGTGTGTGCGTGTTTCAAAAACATTCTATCACCTGTTGGAGGAAACATTCTTCATTCATTCAACAAATATTTAGACCAGGCCTACAGATCTAGGATCACTCTTTTCCTTCAAATAAAAATGGAGCCTGGAAAGGGAAAGGCCCCAGCTAACCTGGGTGTGCCCTGAGCAGCTGGACAGGGAACCAGATGGCACAGGAAGATCCTGAGCTGGACATGTCCCTCCAAGGGCCCTCTGCTGCTACCTGGATGGACGCCATGACCACCTTCTGCCTTGAAACTAAGTGTCACGGGACGGAGATGGAAGGGGCAGAATGACTCCCTTCAGGGCCTGCAGGTTCTCTGTGCCCTGTGCTACAGAGGTGCAGCTGGAAGCTGGGGCTCACTGTCCGGCTCAGGATTCTGCTGACACCCCAGTCCCCTGCTGGGAGTCTCTAGCCTGGCTGTGGAGGGGACACAGGCTCCATCCTTGGCCTTGGGAGGCATGTGAGCTGAGCCTCAGCCGTCCAGCCCTTCTGGCTCCCTACCTGTGGTGACGAGTTCAAAGGCCAGCAACGTGACCCAACCAGAGCCAGGGACAAGCAAAGACATGCTAGTGGGAGCAACAGACACCCAGGCTCTGAAGTTTCCTGCGCTGACAAAGGATTTTTGCAGGTCTATTTCATTTCAGCCCCTTGCTCCCAGTAAAGGTCCAGCTGGCTGTTGTTACATTCTCAGCAGAACTGGGCAGCCCCAGGCCGAATGTGGGTCTTCAGACCACTGCCTGGGGATCCTTGCCCAGCCTAACTCGGAGCAGCTCTGGGGAAAGAGGGCGTTAAATTTCAAACTGCCTTTTGCAGCCCCTAACACCACTTTCAGTGAGTGCCAGTTGGGGCATGTCATGATATCATTGATCATGTCTTTCCCTTCAAACATTTTTTAAAAGCTCATTTGGTGCAGAAATAGCCCAGGAGGAGTCAGTGCTTCCTAATCAGACTTTGCAGTCTGCAGGAACGAGCAGCTAACTTGTTCCTCAATCAAAGCAGCTCTAGCCACGAAAACAGCACTTTTTCTCTTTAAGTTGGAGCTGATTCACCCCAAGCCAGCTCCAGGAAGCAGTCACACAAACTAAGGCAATCCAGCCTTAGTGGCGGCTGCACATATTCCTGGTTTCAGAAAAGAGGTCAAGGGACCTTCTCATCATCCAGCCACCAGAGTGCCCAGAGCTGTGGGCACACAGTCTAGCTCTCCCTGGGCCCCTGGCCTCTTGTTCCAGAGCAAAACTTAGCATTTGGACTTGGGTCCCTTCTGACTCAACAATGAGATGCAATAGTGAAACCAAGACGCACCCTCTGTCCCAGTGTCCCCCAGTGTCCTTCCCAAGGGCCAGCCTCACCCTGGTGAGCCTCAGATTAGAGCCTCCAGACCAAGCACTACCCCTAGCTGCAGACTCAGTTATGCATCCGCCGGACAGAAAGCCTGTCCACCCACTCGTGCCATCACCACGGCATGCTCTGTCCTCCCCACTCCTCTCCTCCACCTTCACACCTCCAGCCTTCCTGCTCCGACCAAGCCTTCAACCACCCCACAAGCAGCACCATTATCAGTGCTTAGATGCAGAATCACATGCCTGCCTGGACTTGGGGCAGCCAGGGCAGCAACAGATCTGACCAGTCCTGCCCTGGAGTTGTCCCAGGCTTCCCACTGCTCCCTGCTCTGAAGTCACCTCCTGTCCTAGGAGCAGCAGAGCCTCCCCCAAGAACTTGCTGCCAACCAAAGACAGAGTGAGCTTCTCCCTTTTGCCCAAAGCCAGTCCCTGGCCTCAGTGCACATGTAAAACCTCAGAGGCTTATCTCGGAGCCCAAGGCCCACTGGCACAGGGCCCCAGCTGACTCCCTCTGCTCGCCTTGTCCACATCTCCAACCTCGAAGACCCTCTCTGTCCCCCAATCCCACCCGCTACCTCCACTTCAGGACCTCCGCCACAGCTTCTCCTCCTGCTGGGGTGCTCTCCTCGTCACAGGGCTCCCTCCTCCTCATTCAGGTCTCCGGGTTACCTCCCCTGGAATAGACACTCCGGCAGGCAGGGGCTGCCCTCCTGCGCTCCCTGGCTTCCCAGCATCCGGGTCCATGCCTGCAGTACTTCCAGCGACTGCAATCATTTGCTGACCCACTGACTAAAGATTCTGCTTTCTCCCAGGCAAAAGTGGGTCACAGCGGCCGGGCCCTGCCTCCCTCAAAGCCTAGGCAGAGGCACAGAACTATTTTAAAAATTCCCAGGATTGAAAGGTGCACATGGAACAGGTGGGGCATTGCATGAGTGCCGCAGGTGGATCTCACTGTGCCACTGAAGCCCTGTCCAAATTCAACACCAATGTATCCACTGTGCACTCAGTCCCCAAGTGTTGCTTTAGGAGGGGGAAGCCCCCTTCCCAAGCACCCACCATGTACAGGCAGCATCTGCCCCATCAGAGGAGAAGCACCTGAGGGGCCATATCTCCCTCTGGTCCCTGGCTCCACTTGCAGCTCAGCACCGGAGGGGGTAGAGGATGACACTCAGTAGGTGCTTGATAATCCAGAGGGTGATGTCCACAACAAGAAGGCCACCAACTATCCTGTCCACTGGGGTTCCAGCACACACAGCACAGAAGTGCCCAAAGCCTGGGCCAGTAGGTCCTCCTCCAGGCAACACAGGGAGCTCAGGTCTCAAAGGATGCCTTTAGAGCCAGATGACCCCAGTGCCCCTCCCTTCCCAGCCCTGTGGCCCATGCATCTCCAGGCTTCCTAGCCTCAACACTAACCCTCTGGGGGACCACCTTTAGGAGGTGGGGAGGAGCAGGACTGACCTGGGCACTGCCTGCTCTTAGGCTGCATCCCTGGCTTCTACCCACCAGCTGTCAGGGGACACCCCTCCCTAAGAGGAGTGACAACCAAGAAAGGGGAGGCAGATTCATCCCCTGTCGAAAGCAGTCTCCTTACTGGCCTGATCCCAAATCACCAAGGGCACTGGTAAAAAGACAGATTCCAGGGGATTCTAACCTGCAAGTCAGGCGTGGGGCCCCCAATGGAAGCTTAGGAGGTGCCAGGCAGCAAGCTCAGCCTGACTATGCCCACACACTTTGTGCAGCCCCCTGGACACCTGGTGCCCCAGTGCCCATGGCCACCTACTACAGCGCATAGGTAGATCTCTATCCTTGTCCCCAGGAGACTAGCCTGCCCCACCCAGAGCCTCTTCCCTGGTCCACTGGGACTCTCCTTCTCCAGCTTTCTGGAGAACTGCTGAAGATCACATCTTTTCAATGTGGCTGGGCTGGCTCTATGGCCAGGTGTCAGCCTGGCAGAGAAGAGGAGCTGGCTCCACCCCTCACAGTGCAGGCCACCTGCTGAGCTCTCACAGGTGGCCAGGGCTCTTCTCCCCTTGCCTGGTGATCCCAACTACTGTCCCCAAGATGCAAGTATTGGATCGTCCCCACTTTGCCGACACTGAAACTGAAGCACAGCGAGGTCAAGTGGGGTGCACACAGGGTCATGTGGCTCGCAGAGGGGGGCCCCGATCCCGACCCCATCGCCAGCACCCTCACCACTGTGCACATTGCCCTTGTTGAGGGGCAGCTTCGTGCGACTTTGCTGCAGGGAAAAGCCCGAGACAGCAGGCGCCCACCCAGGTGGCTGGGGACGCATAGGGCATCCTGGCCACCCGCAGTGGCCAAGGGCAGGGGCGCAGCACCGGAGGCGTCACCCCAGCCCGCGACCGGCCAGGACTCGAGGCCCCTCTTGTGGCGCTCTTACCTTGCGCCCGGCCGTGGGCAGCGGAGGAGTCCCGGGCCCGGAATGCACGCAGCAGCGAGCTCAGAGGCGCCGGCCAGCGGGCGCGCCCCCCGCCTCGGCCGCGCATCCCGCCGAAGGGTCACCCGCGCGGCTCTGGACTGCGTTCGCCAGGGCCCGCCGAGCGCAGCGCGGAGCTGGGGCTCGCGGGGAGGTGCTGGAGGGGCGGGACCGAAACCGGGGGCGGTACCGCCGCCCTACGCCGGCCCCTCCTCGGGGCGGGGAGACCGAGGGGCACCGCCGTGACCTTGACCTTCCAGCGCCCTGCCCAGAGCTGCAGTGAGCCCCAAGAGGCAGCGGGACCTCAGTGCGGGCTGTACCTGGGGCCTTCCTGGGATGCCCTAGAATCGTTAAAGGGACAGCCAGACCGTCTGGAGCTGTCCACCTGGTTTAATTGCGTCCTAATGAGGCTGCAGGTTAGAGCTGCCCCTCCTCCTGGGGCCCTGGGTGAGTCTCTTGACCTCCCCGGGCCTCAGAGTTGCCGTGTGTGAAATGGGCTTTGGCAGAGTGAAATGAGATGGCGAGAACCTGAGCACTGGCGAGGGCCGGGGGCTGCCCATTGTTGGGGACCCTCGCTGATAGAAGGACCTGGAGTCTGCAGTCATTGCTCCTCTAAAGATCCCCGAGTATTCGCCTTTTCTTACACGATAAAGCAAAGCTATTTGACACCCTGAGGACCACCACGAGAGCTTGAGAGCTAGACTGTGCCAGTCCCCGCTCCAGTCCCGGCTGCTGCCGCAATCACAAACTCTCCCCACCCAAAGCCCGCTGGGTGAATCCTCGGGGTCTCAGCAGCCTCCTCGGGGGCTGCAGCCCATCCTGCCCGACAGGAAGCTCTGTGGCTTGAGTTGGGCGCCCTCAACACCAGCGCAGCCAGATCACCGGAGGAAGCCCAAGTAACCCTCATGCTGAGCTGCTCAGTGTAACCTACAGGTCCCCAGAGCCGGAAGCAGCACGGCGGCGCTCCAAGAGCTCTCAACGTGCAGCTGTCTCCTGAGGGCCCAGCAACACAGAGAGAAGATGTAAACATAATGTCCGGTTTACAGATGCGGAAACGCGGGTGACAGAAGGGACAGGACTATGCAAGCCACCCAGCTGCGGAGTGCTGACTCGGTTCCTGCAGACCTGGCATCTCAAAACTTTTAGCAGCTGACGCTAGGTGGAGCTACGCCAAGCTTACATTCATTGACTTCTGAGAAGGACGCTCCCTGCCCTCTGTACTGATGTTCAGCTCAGTGACAGCAGGGACTTTGTTCCCGGCCTTTACCCCATCTCCTCCTCCCATTTCCTCCTCACTCAGCTGAGCAGGGAAGCACTATCCCCTACTTCTTAAAGGCTCAAACTGACGCTCAGAGAAGTGAGGGAGCTTTTCCTAGATGTCAGAGGGTCAAGATTTCAAACCTGGTTGTTGCCACCAGCTTTTACAAATGCTTGCTTTCTGCCCAGAGCATTGGCATGCTCTGATGGACTCCTACTCATCCTCCAAGACCCTGCTTAAGCATCACCTCATTCCTGCCACCCTTCTCTAGACTCCCTGCTTCCTCTGCGTGCTGGCGTTTGGCTTTCCCTCTCCCAAGACCCTGTGTGGGTAGTGTGTACCTGTGCCCTTCTCCCTACTGGGCTTGGATTTCAGAGGACAGGGTTTGATTCTGGTCACTCAGTGACTACCTGCTTTGCAGCCTTGCCCCTCTCTGCTAACAGCCTTTCTATTTTCTTCTGGGGAGCCCCTCCTCAACTCTGGTGGAACCGAGGCCCCTCCCTAATCTCAGGGTAGGCTCCTGACCAGTCTGACAATCAGCATAATTCACCCGCCTAGCCTGTGACTGGCTCAGGAGAGATCACAGAGGTAGTCTCACTTAGGACAGTGGATGAGAGAGGAGCCTTGTGGACTCACCAGCCTGAGGGAGACAGTCCAGGTTTCCCAGAGCCATCACATGCCTCAGAATGAAAACAACACGGAAGTGGGGTAGCCTGGGGGGAGCCCTCCTGTGGGGTCCTGGGAACTGCCTGTCTGAACACCTGCTTCCAGCTGTGCCTGAAGGTAGCACTTTGGAGGGCTGGAATTTTCCATTCTACTTCCTCTACCATTTCCTTTCCCCTCAGCCTTGGCGAGCAAGAAATCAACAGGCAGAAACACAATCACAAATCCAAGGTGTGCCGAGAAAGACCCCCATCTCTGCTCACAGTACGGGCTTCGTGGCTCAGCTGCCTGTCCCAAGGCCAGCACCCTCATTGCCACTCATCTGTTTGCATGTGGACACAATGGTGGCCTACAAAATGGGGACTCATGCAACAAGGTCCACACATCTTAGAGTTTACTCTATCAGGAGAGAAGTGTGCAGCTCTGCCCAGGCCAGCAGACACTGATCTCCTGGTGGCTGTGGACTGGGACACCCAATTTGAGACAGCAGGAAGTACAGTAATTATTCACATGTCTTGAACCCTTCCCCCAGGCCAGGCCAGGCACCAAGCACAGAACTCACTTTATCTGTCAATCACCACAACAATCTTAATCATCCATTTATAAATGAAGAAGCTCATCAGCCCTGCAGCTGGTCCATGGACCAGCCAAGTTTACCCCAAGTTCACTCCACGGCATGTGCCTGACTGCTGAGCCGTGAAACTTCCAGTTCAAGCCAGGTCCAGCCCTGCGAGAACTGTATCCCCACCTCTCCCTGGGACTCAGCAGGTCCTGGCGGGCCAGCCCTGCAAACACCCTCCACTGGTGAGTGCCTTGGTGGTGTGGCCTTAGAGCAGAGCAGGCCCTGTGAGGCTGACGGCACAGTCCATGGACCACGCCCCAGTAGTGAAGTACACCAACGCCCTTGGGCCTGCCACGACTCAGAGAAGCAGGAACCTGAATCTCCATGGACTGCTCCAGGCTGTGGGCTCAGAGAGGACTGCAAGAAACCAGCAGAGGGTCCACTCTAAGCTGAGGCACTGAGATACAGGAAAAAGCAGGAGCCGATCTTCTCCACCAATGGGCTGAAATCAAGCCCAGTTGGCTGGAGAAGAAAGGGCAGACAGAGGCTCTGTCCTTGGGAAGTACAGGGGAAGGGCTCGTGTTGGGGGCAGTTGAATCCAAGACTCTACAACCCCAGCATCATGAGTCCATCTTCCTGCAGCTCCCCGAGAGCCTAGAAAACAGGCTCCCTGGACCCCTCAGGTCACAGCTTCTGGACTCAGCCAATCCTTAATACCAAGGGGTAGAGAAAGATGCTGCTTGGCCAGGGCTGAGGGCATGGAGGAGGGATGGAGTAGAGAAGGAGGGCTCACCTGAACCTCAAGCCTGGGCGAGGAAGCTCTCCAAAACCAGCTACGTGGAAGAAGTCAAGACCTCTGCGCTGCACTTCAGGCCAGGTCCTCTTGCCAGCCACGCCATGGAGGCAGGATTGGGGCATGTTGGCTTCACATGGGGCATGCTCAGAAGGTCCACACTTGCTCTGATTCTCGGACATCACCACCTTGATGTTCCTAATAACTTAAGCAGGGATCTGCGATTTCTTTCTTCTTTTCTTTCTCTTTATTTTAGAGAATCAATTTTATTTAGTTTTTCATGTACCTTTCGGTGCTCTGACACTTCATTGTGTGCTGGGGTTCAAACCTGCATCCTTGCATATGCCAGGCAGGCACCCTTAAAGCTAGACACCAATCCAGCCCCAGGGCACTGCATTTTCATCAGCACTAGACTCCCTGCAAATTGTGAAGCAGGAGGCTGTTTTGAGTGACCTTCTGTGTCCTCAGCACATGCGCACACTTACCCCAAGTTCACCAGCTCTGTCTATGCTGGAAATTCTTTTAGCATCCTCCAGGAACCAGCTGGGATGACTTCTCTAGGTTTCCCTGGAGGCATGGATGGGAACTGGGGTGATTCTCTGCAAAGTAAAAGACCCAATTGCCTTGCAACTTCCAAGTCAGGCTCCGGGTCACGGGGATACCTATATCTGAGTATCAGTGTGCAGACGTCACAGCTCTCTTGGTGTTCGTTGCCAGTGGCTCCTGTATTCAGCAGGATCACTAGACTCCCTCAAGGATCAGTAAGAGTGTGCTGTGCTCAAAGGCAAGGGCAGGCACAGCTGGGGGTGTCTCATAGCCCAGACCTCCTGCCTGGAAGAGGTGAGGGTGCTGCTTTGGAGGATCAGGAACACCCAGAGGTCTTGGCAGGGGTCAGGGATGAGAGTTTCTGAGGCACAGGCTGTCTGGTCACCTTTAGAACTCCCCAGCAACACAGCTCATGGCAGGTGCTCAATAAAAATATATAAGCAAAAGTAAGGATCAAAGAAGCACAATGAAGAAAAGCACTTTCACTTGCAAGTGAGGAAAATGTTTTGGAAAGAGCCAGGTGTGGTGGCCATGCCTGTCCAGACACTCAACTGGCTCGACTGGAAGATTGGAGTTTGAAATCAGCCTGGGCAACTTGGTGAGAATCCATCTCAAAAATAAATAAACAAATAAATAAAATAAAATACAGAAAAGCCACTGACTAAAAAAAAAAGTTTTGGCATTAGATACAGATGGAGGTTGCACTCGTTGTTAATATAGTAATCACAAATTTGTTGCTTTGAAATTTAATTGGTTAATTTGGGGTTGGTAGAGTGCTTGCCTAGATGCACAAAGCCCTGGCTTCCTTCTGCAACACTGCAAAAGCGAAATGGCTAATTTCAAGTCACACAAATTTCACTTTAATAAATCATTTGTTTAAAAGGAAAACAATCCCCCTTTTAAGGACAGGCACCATACCACAGACCAGGTATGATGGTGCACGCCTGTAATCCAGCAACTCGGGAGGCTGCGGCAGGAGCATAGCAAATTCGAAGCCAGCCTCAGCAACTTAGCAAGGCCCTGTCTCAAAATAAATATAAAAAGGTCTGGGGAATGTAGCTCAGAGGTAAAACACCCCAGGGTTGAATCCTAAGGAAGGAAGGAAGGAAGGAAGGAAGGAAGGAAGGAAGGAAGGAAGGAAGGGAGGGCAGGTGACGTACCACAGGTTACGGAGAGTAGCTGGGTGGTGATGGAGAAGACAGGAACTGGAGGAGGCACTGAGCAACTCTGTGTGTGTGTGCACATGCACATGTGCCTGTTTCTTTTCAGGGCACTGGCACTCTGGTCTCCCTCCAGAAAGCCAGTGCAGGAATTCTCTCTGTCCTCACCCAAGGCAGAAGAAAGTCAGCATGCTCCCGGCAGTGGTCTGGGCTGAAGTGATTCATTCAAGACTTGCTCTATGGACAAATCCAGGAGGCGTTTGCATGCTCCTCACACACAGACCTCACAACACACCCTTCAGTGGCACAGAGGAACAGTCCCTGGGTTGCACTCTGGGGGTTCCCTGGGGGCCAGAGCAGGGGCCACCAGGTGACGATCCTCAGGGCTCCATTCACATCCCTGCTTTTATTTCCTCTCTTTGCATTTATCTTTGTCTCTTCAGGTCACCAGGACCCCCGAGGTCTCAGTGGCCTCTGCACTTTGTGGATCACTTTAAACTGCCCCAAAGCCTCTATGGTCAAAGACAGATATAGCCCTAGGGTGGCTGTGGGTTCTGGCACGGCCGCTGTGGGCGCTGCTAGCAGGTTTTCTGTCACCCACCCCATCCTGGCCCCCCGCACACCCTTGGCTTCTCAGCCTCTAACGGATTTAGGTTTCTGGGTGAGCTTTGCCCCCGGCTTGGGGTCTCAGCTGCTCTCTCTCTGCTCCAGGACTGGCTCAGCAGGACAGCGGGAATTGAGTCCCAGGTGCTCGCGCTTCCCGAATCTGCCGCTGGGTGGTGGCGCAGGCGCCCTCCAGTGGCCACAGAGAAGGGCGCAATCAGACGCGTCCAACTAGCCCAGCTCTGGGGACAGAAGATGCCTTCTGGAGGGGTCTGAGGTGGCGGTGGGGTGGAGCGAGCTGAGTGGTGAGATGCAGGTGGTGGATCCCTTTGAGCTCCCTAAAACCCAGGCAGTTTTGCATTCTAGTTAACTCGTGTCCACAATTCTTTGTATATATAAACAACCTTTCTCCCCAAATCTTTAAGTACAGTTAATGCCTGGGAAGATGCACAACGTCCACCCAGGGGCTTCCAGCTCTGGGTCTGAAGACCCCAATGCCCACATCCCAGCGGGAGCCTGGAGCCTCCTGCGGAGAGCCCATGGCCTTCCCCAGCCAGGACCCTTTCTGCCTCCTCCCTGTCCCTGGCCCCATTCCCTTGTCCTGTTGGCTCAGTTCTCTCTTCCATTTCCCCGCAGCATTTTAGATATGGTGCAAACTGTTTAAAATACCATTGTGGTATCACTTAGCAGTTAAATGCTCAGCTGGGCATGGTGGCACACGCCTGTGAGGCTGAGGCAGGAGGATGGCAAGTTCAAAGCCAGCCTCAGCAACTTAGCAAGACCCTAAGCAACTTAGTGAGACTCTGTCTCAAAAAATATAAAAAAGGGCTGGGGATATGACTCAGTGGTTAAGTGCCCTGGGTTTAATCCAAACAAATAACAACAACAAAACCAATGCTCAGAGCTTAAGATGTTGCAGCCACCTAAGAAAACAGCCTAGGATCCCTCAAAAAGCCAAATACAGAGAGCTGCCAGCAATTCCATTCCTAATCTACACCCAAAGAACTGGAAACGCAGCACTTATCATAATAGACAAAAGTCGGAAGCACTCCAGCGCCCACCAACTGTGAGTGGCAAGGGAACTGTGGCCTGCGGCTACGGTGGAATACTGACATTGGAAGCACTGACACGCCCCACATGGGGACTCAGCAGAGATCATGCTTCATGGAAGCAGCTGGCGCCCACGGTCCACAGAGTTCATAATTCCACCTAGGCAATATGTCCACAATAGGCCATAAGAACAGCTTGGTGACTGCCTGGGGCTGGGGGGCAGGATGGGGAGTGGCTCCCTCGGGGGTGTGGGGTTTCTTAGCGGGGTGATGAAAATGCTCTGGAGATAGTACTGAGGACTACAAAACCTTGTGAATATACTAAAAAACCACTGGATTGTGCATGAAAGGAGTGCATGAAAGTGTGCAAATCGTCTTATTGTAAAACAAACATCAGCACAGCCACCTGCTTGGGGGTCTCCCATGTGACAGACGTTGGATGCAGTCTGGTGACCCTCTATCATTTGGGGAAATGAACACATTTATGAGACAAACACTGAGTCAAGAAAGCTGCAGCAGTGGGATGGGGACCAGGCCCCATATCCTCGACTGTGTGGGAAGAAGCCACCTTTGCAAAACCCAGGCCCCTTAGAGCTGATACAATAAGAGAAGGCCATCCATGGGAATCCATCGATCCATTATCACCAACCATCCACCTTCTGTCCACGGGTCACCTGTCCATCCACCTGCTATCCATGTATCACCCGTCCATCTGCCTGCTATCCATGTACCACCATCCATCCACCTGCTATCCATGTGCCACCATCCATCCACCTGCTATCCATTATCATCATGCATGCACCTGCTATCCATTATCACCATCCATCTGCCTGCTATCCATGTGCCACCATCCATCCACTTGCTA
>PVKS010010142.1:0-61293 GCA_004027875.1 Aplodontia rufa | reverse complement strand
GGATCAAGGAGCTTGGTATCAAACCAGCTACATTGTAATTGATAGAAGAAAAAATTGGTACAACACTTCAACATTTAGGAGTAGGTAAAGACTTTCTCAACAGGTCTCCGAAAGTGAAGGAAGTAAAGTCAAAAATCAGTGAATGGGATGTCATAAAGCTAAAAAGCTTTTGTACTGCCAAGGAAACAATCAAAAGAGTCAAGAGGTTTCCTACAAAAATGGAGAGTATCATGGACTTTGATTCCTCAGACAAGGGTCTCATATCCAGAATCTATAAAATCCTCAAAAATGTCAGCTACAAAAACACCAACAGCCCAATTGATAAGTGGGCCAAAGAGCTAAATAGAGACTTCTCACCAGAGGACACTGATCAAGCCAATGAATACATGAGAAAGTGCTCTAAATCATTAGTAATCAGAGGAGATGGTTTTTTAGGACAAGAATATTGATGAAAAGTAGTCGGATTCTGGACATTTTTGGAAGGCAAAGCTAATAGAAAGATTATTTGATTAATACAGGTCATAAGAGAAAGAAAAACCATGACTCCAGGGTTTTTGCTCTAAACAGTAATATATATGTAGAACTATTTCTTAAGATGAGAAGCACTATGGAAGGATCTGTATTTGGAATAGGTGTATATGTGTGAATTGAGAGTTTTGTTTAGAATCTGTAATCTACCTTAGAATTCAAAAGTGTGTGTGTGTATGATGTTCAAATTCTGGAATCTTAAGAGATACATAACTTTCTGTGTAGAACTGAGTAGTGCTTTGAAGAACAGTATGCCTTTATTTGCTTTTTCAATGTGAATTTTTAGAAATTTCCTATTGCATTCTTTTGCAGAAAAGTATTTCAAGAAATAGAAGTATATAAAGTAAAAAAGTGGAAGTCCTTATCCCTTTCCTTTATCTCCACCCAATCCTGCAATAGCATAGTGTGATGTGTTCTTCCAGAAACAGTTTGGACTTTGTCTCTTTATTAAACAAAAAATGAAACAAACAACAGCAACAGCAAAAAAACTCACCATTACTAAGAATGTCTTTCATTTTCTTTAAAAGACCAAAGGCTGGACTTTGTATACTGAATCCTATTTGTGTGTGTGCATACATACAGACACTCCCTAGTTTTGCTAAAATCAACTGTTTTCTGTACATGTAAGATGTTTCCCAGCCTCAGTGGAGAAATTTAGAGCTTGCTGTCATTTTTTTCCATAATAAAAATTAAAATGTCTTGTGAAAATCATGGTTGGTCATCTGTATTTAGCACTTGGATCCTTAATCCTTTTTCACTGATGTATAGACTCTTTGAATAAGTTCTTGATGTTAGTGATCTTTTGGTTGGTGTGGAAATGGTGCTAATCATAAAGCTGTGTTTTATTAGGCTGTAAGAATGTTAGGATTGTCATTGTAGGTAAGATAGCTTCCAGAACTATCTTCCCACTCATCCTGCAGACCTCTTTCACAAGAACAAAGATTAGGATTGAGAAGAGTGACTGAAGCTACAAATGAGCTTGTGATATCTGTTTTTCAAACCTGCTCATGGCTGACTTTGTAGCAATTTACAAAATGAGAAAGATAATGATAATCTATCTCTGGGAGCATTGTTGAGAGCAGTAACTAATATAAATGTTTAATGACATCATGCACTGCTGTTTCTATTACTCAGTGATGCCATTGCTGACTTTATTTTCTGAGTTGTACTTATATTTCCATCATTCCTGGTAATAATGGTGTAAGCTGAATAGTTTCCACTTGTGTGTGAGAGCCCCCATGGTTTAGCAATATGCCAGGCCAGTTAGGGTCCAGTCTTTGTTTCTGACTTCTGTTACTGACATCATTATTTTTTATTTTTACTTTCTTCTCTTTTGGTTGGCAAAAATTGGTTATCCTGATAACGTTGGTTATCCTGATGACGACAATGTAATTTAATGTGTATTAGATTCCAGATTCTCAGATTTTCGTTGAAAACTTGTACTGGTAGACTAGCATAATCTTTTTGGAATAGAAAATAACAAGGCAACCTAAATTATAGTCCTTAGATTGCTTGATAGACATAGAATTGGATCATGGGAAGTTGGTTTGAATGCGCCTAGACTTTCAGATCCTAGAGTCTATATTAACTATTTGCTGAAGCACTGTCATTTTTATTTCAACTATGGTCACATGACCATTTATTTGTTTAATTATGTTTATACTATCTCAGTATGACATCTTTTAATCTGAGCCCATTCTCTTTTTCTTCTGCCGACATAGCCATTTCTGTCATTTTGCCTCTGTTTTTAAGTTACTGACTTTTCTCCCCAAATGATAGAAAACAGATTAGGGAGTGAGCCTAGCTATATCTTTTCTACAGAGAGGACTGACTATATGATAGATCTATATCCTTTAAGGGTCTATTTTGCCTTTCTTTGAAGTTTGTGTTTACGTTCAGAATGATAAAGGATTCAGTAGAAGTCATAATTATCCCTGGATATTTCAGGACTTAGTGTGCTGGAAATGTTTGTTGCAACTTGGCTACAGAGTTTGAGTATCAAGGGTTAGTAGACTAATACTGAAAAACAATAATAAACAAAAGTGTTAAAGCCCAAGAACAAAGGGCTTTGTCTGTAAAAGGAAAGGGTTAGCCCTTTCTTTCATAGTAGTAGCTATAGTGGTAGTAGTGTGCAGTAATAGTGACTCAGGCAGTTGAAGCACCAGGTTTGCAAGTTTGAGGTAAGCCTCAGCAAGTTAGTGAGGCTCTATGAAATTTAATGAGATCCTGTCTCAAAATAATAAAAGGGCTGGTGATATAACTCAGTGGTAAAGCACCCCTGTGTTCATTCCCTGGGAAACCGCCCCTCCTTAAAATAAGGAATGATGAAGTTTATGATAATGAAATAAAATTATGATAATGAAATAAAATAATTAGCGAACACTCACTGGGTGCTAGACACTATGTTATTTACCCAGATTGTTTTAACCTTCACAATAAACCTAAAATATAGGAATTGTTACCATCTTCACTTTGCATGCAGATGAGGAAACTGAAGCAAAGAAATTAAGTAACTTATTCAAAAATCACAGAGTTAGTAGATGGTAGGGCTGTATTCCTATTGGGTAGTAGTAATTACGATTGTTGAACAAATACAACTTATAATCTATGTTACTAAATACTTAAGTGTTTAAAAAAGTCAAAATCACCCAGATATATGATCCTGGAGCCGATTTGTTAGGTGTTACCAAATAAAAAAATACAAGAGATGTAAGTAGAAAAGAATTCCAGAAAATAGAATGCATATTAAGAAGAAATTAAATGGTGGTTTTAGGGTTGGAGCGATCATTAAATGAGAACCATAGCACAATAGTACATAGTAAGTAGGTAACAAATTCCAATTATTATTTTAACAGTGGTTTGATAATTTAGGAAGAAAAACACTAATGACTCTCATCTTTGTTTCCATGACTTACAGAGAAATACACATGTACATCCACATACATCTATATGTATATAATATTCTATATATCATATTTCCTTAGGTAAGAACTACAGATAAACAAATATATGGTATAGGGATATAATTTAAAATTTGTTCTTATGAAAACTTCACTACTGTATGATCTGTGCTATCTTTGCACTTAGTGAGAAATGCAGTGCCTTAACTTTGTCCAATGAATATAATGACATATGTGATAAGAAAATGACAAGGAAGATTAGAAAAAGGTTATAAGCAACTGTTCTCACAAAGTTGCTCAAATAGGAAAATAATGGAAATAGCTCTTTTTCATGATCTGGTAGAAATAACCATTTTGTTTTGGGGCAGTTTGGGCAGGTATGTCTCTGTCATTTTGGAGGGGAAATTTTAAATTGATTTTATCTCTAAAACAGGAATTCCTGTTGTATATTTTGGTTTATTTATTGACATTCTTTTAGGACACATAGGGTTATTTTTGTATGTCTCAGGTTTATTTGAGTATGTATGGAAGTATGACTTTTTTAAGATAGAGAAAGAGAGTATCAATTTATTTTTCCATCTGGTTTTTGTTTCTCTGATACTTAATTGTGTATGTGGTGCTGGGGTTTGAACCTGAGTCCTCATGCATGTCAGGCAAGCACTGTATCCACTGAGCCAACACTCCAGCTGCTGACTTTTGTTTCCTGTGCAATAGTATTTTTCTTCCTGGGTTTCCATGTTTGGTAAGATAAGATTATTAATAATGTAATCATCTCTCTGAAGTAGTTTCTTCTATATATCTGTATGTTAGGATGGATTTTCTCTAAAGTCTGTTCAGAGAATTCCTGATCAGTTTGTTATTCAGTAATTACCCCCAGTCACTTTCTTCAGATCTGTTTTACAGGCAGGAGTTCCCTAGTTTATACCAATATTGTGCATTATTCTTCCCTAAGTGTGTTATCTTACACTTCTTTACATTAAATCTCATCTTAGAGGGGCTGGAGTAGTGGCTCAGTGGTTACGGTGCTTGCCTGGCATGTGCGAGTTCAAACCCTAGCACCATGTACACAACAAAGTCTCGGAGCAAGGAAAACCACATGAAACTCTAAATAAAATTGATTTTCTCTTTGTTTCTCTCTTGCCAGCTCTCTCTCTCTTCTTTCTTAAAAAAAAAAAAAAAATCTCAGATCTGTTATTCCAAATCCCCAAGTTGTCCATGTCCATCCATGTACTTGATTGATTTTCTTTTCTTTTTAGTCCATCCTAGTGTTGTATCATCTGCAAATTTGCTCATAACTTGAATTTACATTCTCCTTAAGCTCATTAATGAGTATGATATACAGTAGCCTTTGTCCCTGTGAGATGTGCTGATTATTCTTAGTTATAACTGTATTGATAGTAACTCATTCTTTCTGTCCCATGATAGAATTCTTTATCTGCTGTTCTATACAGGCAATGCTTCTACCATCTCTCCTTTCTGGATTCTCCTACATCAGTTGTGTTTTTTAAAATACAGTAAAAATGGCCTGCAGCGTTGGCTCAGCAATTGGAGCACTTGCCTCGCATGTGCAAGGACCTGGGTTTGAGCCCCAGCACCATGTACACAACTGAGCGAGAAACGAAGTCCAGATGAAAAAATAAATAAAAGTTGATTCTCTATTTTTCTAACTCCTTCTATCTTTAAACACACACACACACACACACACACACACAGTTATAATCATTACGTTGTCTTATCTGTGCCATTACTTAATTTTTTTTAATAGTCACTCAACCTGGTAAATATGGTCCTTAAATAGAAAGTTCTGAAAAGTTTCCATCAAATATCATTGGGTCTTTAAATATGTAAGTGTAAAAACATTTTGGAAGTATCCCCAAGTTTTTTTCTTTTTTCATAGAAAGAGGTCTCTAGTTATCTAATTTAAAAAAAGCAATAATTATTCTTCATACAGCTGAGAGGATGATTTAAACATATGTATTTTTTTTCCAGAATGTGGATTTTACTTTCAGGAAATATCTGTTTTTCAAAGGTGATTTCCTAGGTGAAACACAGTACATTTATAGTTTTCAGAGCATGATGCAGAGCTATATCTTTTTTACATTATAATTTTTTCTTTATTTTCAGGAAAAAGAAGAAGTAGATGGGATATCAGTAGGTGCTATACTTTCTGATTACCAGCGTGTTCGAGTAGAAAATGTGTAAGAGAACATTAATTTGTCCTTTATTTTAAAAGTATTTGTATTTTAAGAATATGAATGAGGGGCTAGAAGTGTGCTCAGTGGTGAAACAAACACTTAATCATTTACAAGGTCCTGGGTAAATATACACACACACACAAATAAAATGTGTATGAGTGAAAAAATTTAAAAATTACATCTAAATCATAAATACATTATATAGACCCTGTGAAATTAAGTGTATGTATTTACAAAAGTGATATTTACTTTTCTCTGATTCTTATACATCAGAAAATTCTTAACTTACTGTATAGAAGCCTTATAATATAAACTTAAAAATTTAGACAGATTTTGAAGTGTTTTTCTTTATGTTTTTTGGGGAGCTGGGAATGAAAACCAGGGCCTTGTACATCTAATAAACCACCCTATCACTGAGCTACATCCTCATCCCTGAAACAGATTTTTCCTTCTTTGATTTAGTATACCTATTTCATCTATTTTAGCTCATCATCATTTGTAATACAAACCAAGAGCTAGTAAAAGAAACTCAGTAACATTTTAAAAGAAAAAAAATGCCCCCTAAAGAATCACACCCTTTTTGGTTCATAGAATTCAGTTGCTGGCCAAAAATATTCATGTGATTGAAATACTTATATATAAATCCATTTTTAGATTGTTGTTCACCTCTATCTCACTTAGCCTCCCTTGAAGGAATGTAGCACTAGTAAAATGTTTAGTCTTATCTACGGTTAAAAAGAAGTCAGTTCTATTGATTTTATTTAAAAATTGTAAGGTTAAATGATAATATTACATAATGTTGGTTTTGTTACATAAAATTTTGTGCAGGCTTTATGCATAACTATATTAACATAAAAGAAAATATGAACTCCAGTACTTATCTTGAATAAACCTTGACTGGGAATAAATTATTTTGCCATTCAGCAGAAGTTAGATAAGGACTATATAGTAGTTTTTTTATTTTTTACCAACATCCACATTGACTGTCTCATTAAAAACCTGCATATTAATGGACTTTGAAAACTTAAGTTTGCATTTGAGAACAACTAATCTGCAGATGGTGATAGATTGCATATACCTGAAACCATAAGTTAGATATATTATTCTTGTCATTCTTATCAGTTTTGTGTCATGTTCTCGAAGAATTGTTTAGTTAACAAATTAATGTTTATTGTAAATTTAAACATAGATGGCCTAGTGAATAGCCAAACTGAACATAGGGCTGACATCTCTAAAAGTTGAAAAGCCAAATGAAAATGTGCATCTGACTAGGAAGGTAAACACACACACACACAAACAGCTCATGGTATACCCATGGATAGAGGGCAGACTTTCTCAAAACACAGTCATAAGTATACTTCAATACATGGTATATGACCATATTTTATATCATGAAGCATATCTACAATAATTTTATCCTCAAAAATTTTAATGTGATGTAATTGAGACTAGTGATGTATACATTTAGTTTGTAATTAACTTATTCCCAATTTATAGTTTGTGTTGCATCAGTACATTTTCAAGATATAAAGTATTCAGAAGATTTCAAAAGTTCAAATATAATTGTGATTTACAAAGGAAATTTATTTTAGGCCATAATATTTTGAACTGTTTAAAGAATTTACATGGACTAAGAAGTTTGAAATGTTTTTAAATGTTGTGAATTTCAAACTAAAAATTAAAAGTTTTGCAATGAGGACTGGAAGGAATAAGAACTTTTCTATAAAACCTAAATCTTATCTAGAAAAAGTAGTGTATTTTGATTAGTAAGCATTAAACTGTTGAGAAGACAGCAAGAACCATAGCACTTGGGTCACATGGGTTGTTTAAATTTTATTATTGTTGTTTGATTAATTGCCTCAGCATTGCTTTAGACACTTTGAGACTTTCTTTTTGCCTTTGAGACTTTTTCTTTTTGGTTTGAAACATTTTACAGAAGAAAAAAATGACACAACAATCCCAGTGAAAAAGGTTTTGGGTTCTTTGAAAATCAGGATGAATGTATTTGAAACGAGTGGAATTTTTAATACAATTTATGAGTTAATAACAACACATTTGGTACATTGAATAAGTACTGAGATTCTGAGAGAGAGAGAGAGAGATCAGAGATCATCTAGGCCAGAATAGTCAGCTAGGCAACCATATAGATGCTAGGGATAATAGGTTTTAGAGTAATAAGCTTACAGAAACTTAGGGTGATAGGTTTTAGACTTACATTCTTGGTTGGAAATCTGATCTTAGCCACTTACTTTGTGACTTGGACAAGTCACTTGTTTTGACTACTATTTCATGAATGTCTGTTTTATACAGGTTTTCTATTGCTTTTACCTACATTACCTTTAATTTATTAATCAAGTATAACCCTTCCTGGGAAAGTGTTGGCTAATCACTTTAAAGCTGTGAAGTAAGTGAGGAAGGAACAGGAACTTACCAGGGTGAGACCCATGTAGGTTCATTTAAATGATTTTTAAATAAATTTTTATTTGATATGTAAAAGCAATACATATTAAAGAGGTAACCATGTGATGTTTTGACATGTATATGCATCATATAATGTTTAAATGAGGTTAAACATGTCCATTTTCTCAAACATTTACCATTTCTTGATGATGAAAACTTTCAAAAGCATTTCAATAGATGTTTCTCCTGATCTATTGAAATATATAGTGCATTGCTGTCATCTGTAGTCATCCTAATTTATGATAGCAAACAAGAATTTCTTACTCCTGTCTAACTGTAACATGGTACCTATTTTTTTTTTTAAGATAGAAGGACAGTGAGAGAGAGTCAGAGAGAATCAATTTTTTTAAATGGGTTTTTCACATGGCTTTTGTTGCTCTGACACTTAAAATTGTGTACGTGGATGCTGGGGTTTGAACCCGTGTACTCATGCATTGCTGGGCAAGCGCCGTAACCTCTGAGCCACCACTCCGGCCCCTAACATGTACCTATTAATCAGCCTTTCCTAATCCCGCTCCCCTGCTTTCCTCTCAGCCCAACTCTGGTAACCACCATTCTCTCAACTTCTATGAGGTCAGCTCTTTAGATTCCACCTATGAATGAGATTCTGTAGTACTTGTCTTTTGGTGCCTGGCTTATTTTACTTAACAGGGTGATCTCCAGTTCTATTCATATTGTCACAAATGATAGGATTACATTTCTTTTTATATCTGAATATTATACCATTGTTTATATGTAGTTTATCCATATTCATTCATCAATTGATGGACACTTTCATTGTTTCCATTTCTTGACTGTTGTGAACAGTGCTGCAATAAATATGGGAGTAAAGATGTCTCTTTGAGATACTGGTTTTATTTCCTTTGTATTTATACCAAATTAAATATCTGTAGCATTGCTATAGATCAGTATCCAATTAATTAGAAGTAGAAATAAAAAAAGCAATCCTATTTGCAGTAGCTGACAAAAAGATAATACCCAGGAATAACTTTAATTAAAATGATGAAAGGTGTCTACAAAGAAAAGTATAAAACATTGATGTAGGTATTGCAAAGAATCTCATGATCTGTGTTTTAAAAGAATCACACTGTGATATTGAAAATGAATTTTTAAAAGGGCAAGGGTAGAAGCAGGGAAAAAAATTAGGATAGTGATATAGGAGATAATGGTGGCTCCGACCAGGGTTTTAGCAGTGGTACTGATGAGGAATAATCCCATTCTGCTTTGTGTTACATTAGGTGTGGAATGTGAATAAATGAACAATAAAGAATGACTTCACTTTCTCATCTTTTAATCTTATCAAGAACTTTGCCCCTATTTATGACCTTGGGAATGGAGGGCAAGATCTTAGAGTTTACTTGACTTGCCAAAACCATCCAGCCTAGACTATAGATGATGTTTCAAACCCAGATATGTTTTGACTCCAAAACCCATATTTTTTCTACTATACCAATAGTGTAAAGTATGTAAGTACAATGCCTGCGGTGTATCAGGTACTTAATGAATTGTACTTTTTGTTGTTATTTTCTTTTAATTCTTAAAAAATATTTCTAAGTTAGTGGATAAGAATAGGTCATAGTTCCAAGTTTTTATTAAGTATGTCATTGTATATCCTATTGTCATGTATATATGTAAAAATGGGGTAGAAGGAGGAGAGGGGGAAGGGGAAAAACTGGAGACTAAATTAGAACAAGTCAAACTCAATGCTTTTATAATTATGTCTTTGTATAATCTTATACCTAATGTGATTATATACCTAAAAAAGAACCAATAAAAAAAGAAGTCATACATAGTTCATAGTCACTGTAAATTTACTTATTATTCAGATAAATTTATTTTCCCATTTGTATACATTTCACAATTTTGGTACTCATGGAAGTTTTTTAAATGAGAATAGTCATCCATTGGCATTTGTAAGCCTTTTAACATAGATTTCAAAACTTAGAGCCTTACTAAAATTAATATATCTACTCTGCCTAGAAATTCATTTTATATATTTATGGATAGTCCAGGGAAATTAATATGTTTATGTTACATATAAATTTCATTAGGCAAGACATGTTTTTAAAAGCATTTTAAATGTTCAGATCACTTTTTTTATTTGATTTTTTAATTAGTGCATTATAGTTGTGCATAATGATGGGATTTGTTACACATATTCATAGATGCACACAATACAGCAATACAATTTGGTCAGTATTGCCCCAGCACCCCTCTACCTCTCTTCTCTGACCCGGTCCCCTTGCCTCTCTTCTGGGTCATGTATTTATCCCAAAATACCCAAGTACAATGACATAATTCTTGTATCTATGAAGAACATTTTTAATATATATTACTATAGTATATATAGTGACATACTTAAAAATACTTGGAATGTGCCTTGCTTTATCTCAGTTCCAACATTTCCACTTCTCCTCACTTCCTATCATCCCTTGTTCTTCAGTATATTTGAAAGAGAATTAAATATTTATGATTTTGTAAAGACATGCAATATAGCTTGTTTAAAAATCTTATGCAGTATCTTGCAAATGTGTCTCATAAATATTGACATATTACATTTTTATTCTAATCCATGAGTTTATCTACCTTTTCCCCCAAGCCTGGGTTTAGCTCCAGCCACCACAAATGAGGGAAAACATTCAGCCCTTGACTCTCTGCGTTTGGCTAACTTTGCTTGGCATGATTTCTTCCATTGCCATCTATTTATCTTCAAAGGATGCAATATCATTGTTTCTAATAGCTGAGTAGAACTCCATTGTATATATATACTAGAGCTTTTGGTTCCCTTCGTCCAGTGCAGGGGACAGCTGGGTTGGTTCCATAATTTAGCTATTGGAAATTGAGCTGCTACGAATATGGGTTTTGCTGTGTCGCTATAATGTACTGATTCTTAACTCCTCTGGGAAAATACCCAGAAGAGGGATTGGTGGGTCATATGGTGGATCCAGTCCTAATTTTTTGAGGAGTCTCAACACTGCTTTCCATGGTGGCTGTAGCAGTCTGCAATTACACCAATAGTGTGCTAGTGTTCCTGTCTCCCCACAACCCCTCCAGCATGTGTTACTGTTTGTGTTCTTCATCTTTGTTAGTCTGACTGGAGTGAGGTGAAATTGAAATCTTAATGTAGTTTTGATTTGCATTTCTCTGATTGCCAGTGATTTAGAACACTTTCTCATGTATTCATTGGCTTGCTCAATGTCTTCTGTTGAGAAGTTTCTGTTTGGCTTTCTGGCCCATTTATTGATCGGATTATTTGTGTTTTTGTTATTAAGTTTTTTTGAGTTCTTTGTAAATTTTGGCTATTAGTCTCCTGTCAGAGGGATCACAGGCCATGATTCTCTCCCATTCTGTAGGTTGTCCCTTGACTGTTTTGACTTTTTCCTTGGATGTACAGAAACTTTTTAGTTTAATGGCATCCCATTCATTGATTTTGACAGTAATTTTTTTCATTTTAGGAGTCTTTTTGAGGAAGTCATTGATATTTCCCATATGCTGGAAGGTTTGTTAATTTTTCTTCTAGCAGTTGTATGGTAACTGGTTTAATTCGTTCCTTGATCCATTTAGATTTGATTTTTGTGCAGGGTGAGAGATAAGGATCTAATTTCAACTTTCTGCAAGTGGCTGTCCAATTCCAGCACCATTTGTGGAATACACTATCTGTCCTCCATGTTATATTTTGACCCCCTTTGTCAAAGATCAGATTTAAAGACTTGTGGGTTTGTCTCAGAGTCTTCTATTGCATTAGTCTTCATTCCTATTTTGATACCAATACCATGCTGTTTTTAATACTACAGCTTTATAGTATAATTTTAGATCTGGTATTGGTTCATCTTTCTTTCTTAGTAAAGTTTTGACTATTCTAGGTTTCTTGTTGTTCCAAATGAATTTGAGAATTGCTTTTTCTATACCTATAACATTGGTATTGTGCATTGGTTGCACATTGAATCTGTATACATTGGTTGTGCATTGAATCTGTACAGTGTTTTTGGCCGAATGACTATTTTAATTATATTGATTCTGCCTAACCAAGTGCATGGAACATCTTTCCTTCTGCTCAGATCTTCTTCAATTTATGTTTTCAGTGTTCAATAATTTTCCTCGCAGAGATCTTCTACTTCTGTTTTAGATTAATTCCCAACTATTTTATTCTTTTAGAGGATATTGTGAATGGGACCAATTTCCTGATTTCCTTTTCTGCCCTAATATTGTTAGTATATAGGAAAGTCATTGATTTATGGATGTTGATCTTATAGCCTGTTACTTTGCGAAATCTGTTTATTAGCTGTAGCAGTTTCCTGGTGGAGTTTTTTGGATCTTCCAGATATACAATCATGTCATCAGCAAAAAGGAGTAGGTTGATTTCCTCCATTCCTATTCTTATCCCTTTGATTTCCTTCTCCTGCCATATTACTCCAGCCGTGGTATCAAGGACTATATTGAATAATAGTGGTAAGAGCAGGCAGCCTTGTCTTGTTCCCGAGTTCAGTGGAAATGCGTTCAACTTTTCTCCATTTAGTATTTTACTGGCTGAGGGTTCGACATATATGTCCTTCACAAAGTTAAAATAAGTTCCTTTGATCCCTACTTTGTCTAGAGTTTTGAGCATATATGGTGATGGATTTTATTGAAAGCCTTTTCTGTATCTATTGAGATGAACATATGGTTTTTTGTCCTTAATTCTGATTAAGAGATGAATCACAATAATTGATTTGTGTATGTTGAACCAGCCTTGCATACCTGGAATGAAGCCCTCTTGAATTGTCTTCTTGATGTGTTTTTGAATGTGGTTTACAAGAACTTTATTAAGGATTTTTGCATGGATGTTTCTGAGGGATATTGATCTGTAGGTCTTTTTTTTAATGTGTCTTTGTTGGGTTTTGGTATCAGTTATGGTTGCTTCATAAAAAGTGGGAGAGTTTCCTCTTTTTCAGTTTCTTAGAATAACTTAATAAGGAGAGGTGTTAGCTATTCTTCAAACGTGTGGTAAAACTCAGTGGGAAATCTATCACATCCTGGGTTTTTCTTCTTTGGAAGACTTTAAATTGCTGTATATATTTTGGTTGCTGTTATGGAGCTGTTTAGGATTTCAATTTCATTCTGCGTCAATTTGGGGACATTGTATGTGTCTAGAAATTTGTCCATGTCTTTCAGATTATCTGATTTAGAGGAGTATAGTTTTTAAAAATATATTCTGATAATCTGTCTGATTTCAGTGGGGTCAGTGGTGATCATCCCCCTTTTGTTGGTGATTTTTGTTGATTTGCTTTGATTCTCTCTTTGTTTTAGTTAGATTAGCTATGGGTCTGTAAATTTTATTTGTTTTTTAAAAGAACCAGCTCTTTGTTTCTTCGTTTCTTTTTATTGTTTTTTGTTCTCAATTTCATTGATTTCGGCTTTGGTCTTAATTATTTCTTGTCTTCTGCTGGCTTTGGGATTAGATTGTTCTTCCTTTTGTAGAGATATGAGTTGGAACATAAGCTTATTTGTTTGGGACTTCTCTTGATTCTTATGTGGACCCTCAGTTCAATAAATTTTCCCCTTAAGAGTGCTTTCATGCTGTCCCAGAGGTTTTGTTATGTTGTGTTTTTATTCTAATTCTCTTCCAAGAATTCCTTAATTTCTGTTCTCATGTCTTCTTGGATCCATTCTTCATTTAATATGGTGTTATTCAATCTTCATGTAGGTATGTGTTTTCTGGTATGGTGTTTGCTATTAATAGGGTCATGGCATCATTGTCTGATCGAATACATGGAATAATATCTACTTTTTTATATTTGCCAAGATTCCCTTTGTTTTCTAGAATATGATCTATTTTGAAGAAAGATCCTTGTGCTGCTGAGAAGAAGGAATACTCTGCCAATTTGGGTTAGAATATTCTGTAGATGTCTATTAAATCTATTTGATTTATGGTGGTGTTTGACTTGAGATCTCTTTATTGTTTTTTGCTTTGATGATCTCTGTGTTGGTGATAGAGAAGTATTAAAGTCTCCCAGTACTATTGTGTGGAGGTCCACAAGTGGTTTTATGTCTTGGAGTAATTTTTCCACATAGTTGGGGGCATTGGTGTTTGGGTAGTATATATTTACTATGGTTATATCTTTTTGTTGTATTGTTCCCTTTGCTAGGATGTAGTAGCCTTCTTTGTCTCTTCTGATTAATTTATGTTTGAAATCCTCTTTGACGGATACAAGAATTCCAACTCCAGCGTGCTTTCTTGCATCATATACCTGGTAGATTTTTTTTTCCATTCTTTTACCCTCAATCTGTGGGTGTCATTAGCTGTAAGGTGGGTATCCTGTAAGCAGCATATTGTTGGATTTTGTTTTTTGATCCAATCTGCTATTCTGTGTTTTGATTGGTGCATTGACACCGTTCTCGTTCAGTTAAAGAATGGTTATGTGGTTGTAGTTTCTCATCATTTTGTTTTATTAATAAGTTCTGTGCTGTCTTGGTTTTCTATTTATAGCATGTACCTTTATTGAATTTCCTCTCTGGGTTTTGAGGAGTGTTTGCTTGTTCTTGTATCTGGAGTTTATCTTTGAAGATTCTTTTTAATATTGACTTTCTGTTCATGAATGCTGCAAGTTTGTTCTTATCATGAAAAGTTCTTATTTTCCCCTCAAATTTGAAGCTGAGTTTTGCTGGGTATAGTATTCTTGGCTGCATGTTGTGTTCATTCAGACCTCGAAAGATCTTCCATAATGTTCTCCTTTCCAGAGACTGAGCTTAAAAGTCAGATATGACTCTTATTGGTTTGCCTCTGAATGTTATTTGGCTTTTTTTCCTCTTGACTCTTTCAATATTCTTTCCTTGATTTCCCTGTTGTACATTTTGAATGTTATGTGTCTTGGTGAGGTTCTCATTTGAGTAGGTCTATTGGATGTCCTTATAAGCTTCCTGGATGAGTATGAATCCTTTTTTTTAAGGAGAGAGTGACAGGAACAGAGAGAGAGATAATCAGTTTTATTTAGGTTTTCATTTCGCTTTCGTTGCTCATACACTTCATTGTGTACATGGTGCTGTGGTACAAACTATGTCTCTGTGCATGTGAGGCAAGTGCTGAAACCCCTGAGCCACTGCTTCAGCCCCCAGACTAATTCTTCCATGGTTCCTCTCATGTCATTGACTTCAGATTTTAGCTATGTTACTTTCTTTTTTGAGTATGTCTATTTCTTTGATAATAGATTTTTTCATCTCTTGAGTTTTCTCACTTAGACCCTTTATTATATCTTCTTGTAGTTCCTTGTTCCTTTTAGTAATCAGAACATTAATGATATTTTCAAGGTTTTCATCTCAGTCCCTATCCACGGTATCTTTCTTAGGAGAGTTGTGGATGAACCTTGTGGATGAAGTTGAGATGAACCTTACCTAGTTTGATTCTTCATTTTTGAGGAACTTCTTGTGGATCTCTGAATTGAGATTTCCTGTGGGGAAGGTAAACAGTTCTCCAGGTGGCTTTTTCTTGCAAGTCCACCACCACCTCTTTGATGATCACCTTCTTCCAGATGCTGCTTCTGTCTGGATTCTTGTTTTGCTCCATCTTTTGGTTCCAGGCTTCAGGTTGCAGCTCTGAACCTGGGTTGTTTTGGGTACCTGCCAGGCTAGGACCAGAAGAGGCCTGAGCCAGGGGCTGCTCCAGGCAGGTATGCTCCTGTGGTCTGTCCTGAGCACGTGCTAGGGCCCAGACCAGAAGAGGACTCAGCTGGTCCTTCAGCTGGGCTGGGATTGCTGCAGAGGGAAGTCCTACCAGTTGTGTCCTGAGTATCTGCCTGCCAGGAACAAAAGAAGCCCAGACTGGCACACAGAGCATCATGTAGGTAGGGGCTGCTCCAGGCAGGGTTACTCCTCTGGTTGGTCCTGAGCAGGGGCTACTCTGGAAGGGGGTCCTATCAGTGGTGTCCTGCACCTCTGCTGGTCAGGACTAAAAAGATTGTTGGGGGCTACTCCATGCAGGGTTCCTCCTCTGGTTGATCCTGGGCTTGTGCTGGGGCTAGGAGCAAAAGAGGTCTTCCTGGACTGGTTGTTCAGCTGGGCGGGGGCTGTTCTGACCCGAGGTCCTACCAGTGGTGTCCCGATTGCCTGCTGTCTGGGACCAAAAGAGGCCCAAACCAGCTGCAGGGCTTTAGGTAGGCAGGGTCTGCTCCAGGTGGGGATCTTCCTCCGGTTGGTCCTAAGCAGTGGCTGCTGCAGATGGGGGTCCTACTGGTGTTGTCCTGAGTACCTGATAGCCAGGAATAAAAGAGGACCGAACAAGCATGCGGGTCATCAGGTAGTTGGGGGCTGCTCCAGGTGAGGATCCACCTCCGGTTTTTCCTGAGCAGGAGCTATTCCACACTGGGCAAATGTTGAAATCCTTGAAGGAAGTATTGTGTACAAAATCAAAGTAATTGCTGTGGATCTAAATATGTAACATTAAGATATCTTTTTTTTTTCTTTTTACTTTATAGGTGTAAAAGGCTTAATCTCCAGCCCTTAGCTTACCTTTGGCAGCGGAACCAGGAAGATTTGCTCCGAGAGATGATAGCATCTAATATTCAAGCAGTGATCATCAAAGTAGCAGCTTTGGGTATGTAATAGACTCTCAAAGGAGCTTTCTGTTAGCATATAGATAATTTTAGTTCACTAATAAGCATTTACAATGAAAAAGGAAGAATGGTATCACAAGTTAAAGAAATTCAACAAAAACCTTGTAAAGAAGGGAAAATTTTAAAACAGGTTTTCGAACATTTGCCAAAGTGATTATATAACTGATTATAAAAGTGATAGTGTGTTATGTTTCTTTTATTGAAGTGCATATAGAATTTAAAATTCAGATTTGTAGAAAATAGGAAATATAGAGGTCCTTGGGATTTTTTTGTTCACTTTTCAGAAGATTCTTAAAATATGTATATAGGACAACACATGATATTCCTCTTATTTTTAATGCATTTTGATACTGCTAAAATCAGATTGATTTACTTTGCATTATCAAAAATAAACACGGTAGTGGGTTTTTGTAGAGATAGTGAAAAAATCGAGTTTGAGGGAATGCTATTTGATTAGTTAGCATAGACACAGCAGGCAGGTAGTAATCTGATTCAAATGTGGATATTGTATATGAGCAAATTTAATTTGTTTTGATTTTTTATAATTATATTGATTTTGAGGAACTATAGGGTTTAATCCCAGTTCATTTATTTTATGAACCTATTACAAATGATGCCCTAGAGCCCCAAGATTCCCATTACCTAACTCACGAAACTAGTTTGAAAGTGTTTACCTTGTTAATCTCTGAAATAATGAGGTCTCAAGCTGTGGAAGACCTCACAAATAAATTCACATTTCAAACAGCATTCAAAGAAAGGTAAAATCTGCCGATCTCATAAAATTTCTCCTCAGTAAACACCACACTGCTCTTTTCTTGTAACAGCTTTAATGGAAAGCCTTGTTTAAAGCCTGCAGTTAATCTCTTTAGCTGTTAAAATGAGAAAGATTGACAGGGTATTATCTTATTTATGAAAAAATTTGCTGAGCAACTATCAGATTAAAGTTCTCTCATATATATATGTACATATGTATGCATATACACACACACATACATACACATATATATATACACACATATACATATTTATTATTTTATGAAGTTCTATGTAAAACTTTGCCTAATCTGTAAATCTCTCTCTCTTCTTTGAATTTTCAAGCTTGCGCAGTGCTGTAATGATGTATACATGACACCTTTCTAGGAACCTATACATGATATTCATCTTACTGTCAGATAATGGACTTTAGTAGGACCCAGACAGAACTACCCCATTGGGAAGGCATACAGTTTGACATTATTCCCATCTTTATAATAGTATAAAACTAATGTTTGTGTCCTTTCATTTCTGTATATGCCTCTCAGTAGGTGGTTAGAAACAGTGATTTATGGTAATCACAGAAATGCAAATCAAAACTACATTAAGATTTCATCTCACTCCAGTCAGATTGCCAAAAATGAAGAATATAAATAGTAACAGATGCTGGAGGGGTTGTGGGGAGATAGGAACACTAGCACACTGTTGGTGGTACTGCAGATTGGTACAGCCTCTTTGGAAAGCAGTATAGAGAATCCTCAAAAAATTAGGGATGGACCCACCATCTGATCTAGCTATCTCTCTTCTGGATATTTTGCCAGAGGAGTTAGAATCAGCACATTACAGCAAAATCTATGTTCATGGTGGCTCAATTTATAATAGCTAAATTATGGAACCAACTCTGATGCCCGTCACTGGATGAAGGGATCCCAAAACTATATAATACATATGTATACATACATACACACACACACACACACACACACACACACATCATACGTACATATACATATACACATATACATACACCATGGAATTCTACTCAGCAATGACAAAAAATGAAATTGCAGCCTTTTTAGGTAAATGGATTCCGATGGAAGAAATCATGCTGAGCAAAGTTAGCCAAACTCAAAGAGTCAAGGATCTCCTCATTTGTGGAGGCTGGAGCTAAATCCAGGCTTGTGTGAAAGGTAGTCAACCTCATGTATTAGACCTAGCAAGGCTTAGCAACATATAATCTAGGGCAATCATAGCTATATAGCAGGAGGAGGTTGGGGAGGGGATAGTGGGGGAGGTGAGAGAGGGAGGATAGGGAGCGATCTAGGGGATAATTTTCGTTTAAGAATATATATGCATATTGTATTGTTACTTTATATGCATTTATGATTGTACAGTAACTTAATTCCTTAATAATTTTTTTATAAAAGAAGAAAAAGATGGTGATTTGGCTGTATTAAAACTTTGGGTCCAAGAATTATGAAACCAAACTTTGTCTTTGCTCTCTTAGTAACAACAGCGTAAATCTGATTTTAACATTTACAGCATGTGGTTTCTATCAATTGCCTATAGGTATGCAAGGATGAAATTTAGTCTTGAGAACAATATCAAAGAAAGGTTTATTGAGTGTAAAAATGCTTCTAAAGCTATAAACATATATAAATAAATATATATAAATAATGCAATATAGATTTCCAAGCTTTTTTCTCCCCTATTTAAAATTTTCCAGAAAGAATTTAAACAAAACAGATAAAAGGGACAATAGGAACTTTCTAGGAGGAAGGAGGTCAGTAAAATGTTTAGGCCCCATTTTTCTACAGAATAATCTTATCTTAAAAAAAATTGCTATATAGATGTATAAAAATTTATTCCTGATAATTATGTTAACCTTGGTATCTTTTAGGCACCAGTGAACTTCTAAAAATTTTAAACTAACACTGGTTTTTAGACTTATTTATTTATTATGGTACCAGGGATTGAACCCAGGGGCACTTAACTACTAACATATTACCATCCCTTTTTATCTTTTATTTTAAGAACAGGGTCTTGCTAAGTGGCTTAGGGCCTTGCTAAGTTGCTGAAGTTGGCTATAAATTTGTGACCCTCCTGACTCATCCTCTCATGTCACAGAGATTACAGTCATGCACCACCGCACTTGGCTTTTAGACTTAAAGAACTCCTTTCTCATTGAATTTAGTAATATTACAGGCTTTTATAAGTATGTGCTTTTGATTTTTATATGAAAATATTATTATTAAATAATGCTAAATTTTCATAAAGATTCTATCCATGCATTTTCTATTTTCCTTTTTCCTACCAACACACTCCCATTCCCAGAGATTAATGCATAAGTGATAATTCATCATCTTCTAAGATTATTTTTATATTGGTATATAGAGAATTACTATGATTCTTTTTGTTTTTATTATTACACAAATGGTATCTTACTCCATGTTGATTTATAATTTGCCATTTCTGTTTCACATTGTATCTTTTTAAAAATGTTTTTTTGATTCATATGACATAGCCTTACATATTGGAGGGAATTGTTGTTACTTATTCATGCATAGATGGATATTTGCAAAGTAAGTTAAGGCTGATCCTAGGATCCAGGATCTCCCTTCTTCATCCACCCCCTACTCCCATTTCTCCTCTGCATTACCTCCAAGTTATAGATAGAAGTAAACATGTGCATTAATTTTTTAATATTCTGGTCCTCTCTGCCTACCTATATATGCTTGGGCTTCTCATGGGAGTCAGGGGTTCCCAGCTGCATTGATAATCCCCCTAATCCCTCCCTCCAGTTGCTTCGATAACCCCCTAGTCCGTCCCTCCCCTCCCTGTCCCCTTCCTTTCTCCCCCCAGCTTCATAGTTATGGTTCCCTCTGCTTATGTAAAAATTCACCTATGTCAAGTTTATTTTTGAGCTTAGCTAACTTTCAGTGTGTCTTAGATTTTACTCTTCCTCCCACATATGAGAGAAAACATTCAGCCCTTACATATTGGCTCTTCTGGGTTTCCTGTTATTCCAAATGAATTTGAGAATCACTTTTTCTGTATTAGTGAAAAATGTCGTTGGTATCTTCATGGAGTTTGCATTGAATCTATACAGGGCCTTCGGCCGAATGGCCATTTTAATTATACCGATTCTGCCTAACCAATAATTTTTTACATCTACTCAGGTCTTCTTCAATTTCTTTTTTTAATGTTTAGTAGTTTTCATTGTAGAAAACCTTTATATCCTTTATTAGATTGATGCCCAAGTATTTTATTCTTTTTGAGGTTATCGTGAATGAGACAAATTTCTTCATTTCTTCTTCAGCGAAATTGTTGCTGGAGTATAGGAAAGCTATTGGTTTATGAGTATTGACCTTATAACCAGCCACTTTGCTAATTCATTTATAAGCTCCAGAAGTCTTCTGATTGAGCTTTTTAGGTCTACTAGATACAGAAGCAAAAAGGGATAGCTGACTTCCTCTTTTCATATTCAAATTCCTTTGGTTTTCTTCTCTTGTCTGATAGTTTTGGCTAGAGTTTCAAGGACTTTATTGAATAAGAGTTGACAGTAGACATCCTTGTATTCTTCCTGAATTCAGTGGGAATACTTTCAGTCTTTCTTCATTAAGTATAATGTTGGTTGTAGGTTTGTCATAGATGGATGGTTCTTACAAAATTAAATTATCTTCCTTTGATCTCTATCTTCTCCAGAGTTTTTAACATAAATGGGTGTTGAATTTTATCAAAGGCCTTTTCCATATCAATTGAGATGATCATATGGTTCTATGTTTCATTCTGTCTGTTTAAGTGATGAATTACATTTACTGATTTGCGTATATTGAACCATCCTTGCATTCCCGAAATGAAACCCACTTGATCGTGATATATTATCTTTTTGATGAGCTTTTTGATGTGGTTTTCTAGGATTTTATTATTTATTTTATTTTTGCATCTGTGTTCATCAGGGAAATTGGTCTGTAATTTTCTTTTCTTGATGTGTCTTTGTTGGGTTTCAGTATCAGGGTTAGATTTGCTTCATATAAAGTATTTGACATGGTTCTGACCCTTTTAATTTCATAGAATATCTTTAAAAGGAGCAGTGTTAACTACTGGTAGAACTCTGCTGAAAATCCATGAGATCTTGGGCTTTTCTTTTTTTGGAGGGCCTTTGATTGCTGTTTCAATTTTGCTACCTGAGATTGTTTGGTTCAGATCTTGTGTCCTCCTATGTTAATTTGGGAATGTCGTATGTGGCTAAATGTTTGTCCATTTCTTCCTGATTATCAAACTTGGAAGAGTATATCTTTTCAAAATAAGTTCTAATACTCTCTGGATTTTGGTTGAGTCGGTGGTAATGTCTCCATTTTCATCTTTAATTTTGTTGATTTGCTTCACTTCATTCTTCCTTTTGGTGAGGTTTGCTAGGGACCTGTCAATTTTATTTATTTTTTCAAAGATCCAATTCTATATTTTGTTGATTCTTTCTATTTTTGTTTTGTTTTGTTTTCAATTTCATTAATTCCAGCTCTGATCTTAGTTATTTCCTGTCTTCTGTTGGATTTGAATTGAATTGTTCTTCTTCTTGTACGAATGAGTTGGAGCATAAGTCTATTTATTTGGGCTCTTGATTTCTGGTGAAGGCACTTAGTGCTATATATTTACCTCTTAAGAATGCTTTCATACTTTCTCATAGATTTTTGATATGTTGTTTAGTCATTCTCATTAGTTTTCAGGAATTTATTTCTGTTCTCATTTCATCTTTGATCCATTCTTCATTTAAGGGGGTATTATTCAGGGACTGGAGCCATGGCCCAGCAGTAATAGTGCTTATCTAGCATGTGTGAGAATGTGCGTTTGAACCCTAGTACCATGTGTACAATGAAGTGTCGGAGCAACAAAGGCCGTATGAAAAACTAAATAAAAGTTGATTCTCTCTTTCTCTCTCTCATTTTCCCTCTCTCTCTTTAAAAAAAAAGGAAAAAAAAGGAATTATTCAGTCTCCAAGTATTTCTGTATTTTCTGTTGTTTTTCTTGCTGTTAATTGCCAACATCGCACCATTGTGTGTCGTTGTCCCCTCGACCGGCGAGGTGGCAATAACGACGTGTATACACTTGTTATTTGTGGAGATCTTTTTTTTTTTATTTAGGAAGTTATATTGTTTATATAATAAAAGTGAACCAATCTGTAGGCTGTTGTTATGAGGAAGAAAACTTTGTTGTTGGCTTTTATTGGTTGTCCCTAGGTGGTCAGATGTTGCAAGCACAAAAAACAGAAACAACAAGAGGTCAGCTGACTTGGTTGGGCCAGCTGCCAGCCACCATCTTAAAGCTGCCTGTATGGCTTGGGCCCTGGGTGCCGCACCCGACATATCCCCCTTTTTGTTTTAGTTGAGACCGTGTCTGCCTTAGGTTGTCAGGATAGAGCTATATTTTTACCCGTCATTGGGTGTTGAAGTACAACGTCTTTAACTCTTGTCTTAGGTTGATATGTGTTTTTTTTGGTCTGACCCATCTTTGACTATCGGTCTAGCATGTTTAGCCATACTTTAGGGGAGTGGCCAGCATCAATGGCTAGCAAAGCTTAGTGTAGAATTGTTGTCTGTTTATGCTGGTTACCACGCAGTTTGCACATTTACCGCACACCAATACCAGATATGAGACACAGGGAACGATCAAAAGCCAGAAAGCCAAACCAATTTCTTTCTCAAGCAACAACAGATTGGAAATCTTACTACTAGTGATCATAGAAACAGAGGATATATCCATACAAGCAATAATAAAACAAAAGTTATGAGACAAGTTTTTTATCAAGTTAATTTAACAGCATTATGTCTGTTTGTAATTGTTTATTAATTTGTTGTTGAGTACTTAGGGAAGTAGCAGTTTGTTTAGCCAATTTGTTTATCACTGTTCCTGTGGCCACTGAATGGTATATAGTCAGTCTCTCGGCAGTAGCAGCTGCAGTTGTAGCCACAATGGCTGTCACAATAGTCGCTGTAAATCTGAAGTCTCTTTAGGTTTGATAGAGATGAACGTTTTGAGCATTCACCTTTACTGGAACAGGAATTGTTGCGGGGACACGGAGGAGGGAGGAGTCAGGAAATCCTTTTTAGCAGGAACAAAGCTCAGTAGGATTTTGTGTCATTTTGATGTCCCATCAAAAGCAGAAAGCTGACGCATAAGTCGTTTTGGAATCTTTTGGGGACCATTATTTTTTTGTGGAAAAACACAAATATTACCTCGACCCTAGATTAAGACCAGGTCAGGTTTATGCCTTTGGTTATTAATGGGTTCTTTTTATATGACTTGTGTATAGGGTCGGCCATTAGGATGTCAATGGCGTTTGGCTGTAGGTATTATTGTTAACATCTAAAGTTTAAAAATTAACAATCTCATGGGAAAAAGTAGATAATTTTGTATTTTGATTTAATTGTTATGAAATTGTTAATGTTTGTAATAACTTTAAGGTGAGAAATATTATAGGTCATACCATTTAAGTCAAAACAGTTAAAAAAATACAAAACGATATTGTCAAGAGGAAATAGTACTAGTGATCAGACTGATTTATACATAAAACCCATTAATGATAAAATCTCTATGTATTTAAAGTAAATGTAAGTCGGGTTTAAAATGAACAACATTTAAAAGACAGCACTTCATATTTTTTGTATGTAGAATTATACCTGTTAGAATTTTAACTCTTAACAACCTTGTTTTGTTTTAGTGAAGACCCAGATTAAAGTAATTTTAAATTATCTTTGTAGAGTTTAATCTATAAAAACACATTTAATAAATACAAATATATGTTACCTTATAGAATTTATAAAAACACATTTAATAAGCATAAATATATGTTACCTTATAGAATTAAAAAAAATTAATAAACCCAAATATCACCTTATAAAACTAAATCAAGATTACTCAAATTTATTTAGTAGTTGATGTTTTAACATTTTGACTTTGTAAATTTATTAGATGTTTTTTTAACAAACATATTTTATAAAATAAATTTTATTTATGTTGAATCAATATTTTTTTTGTTGTTAACTTAGGTTATTTATGAAACCTTAGGATATTAGACAAATATAAATTATCTTCTTTTCATTGAAGAAAAATCCTAGAAGAAATTAATGTTACATTTTAAACATTTATAGAAATTAACATTTTATTGATTGACCACCTAGAGAAAACATGTGAGTTAGTATTGTGAAACACATCTTTATTTTTATGTATAAATGATTTAGATTGAACCTCTTTTTTTAAATGTTTAAGTCACTTGAATTAAAAGTCATTTGGATCTATATTTTTAATTTTTAATTTAATTTATGAGCGCTCATTTATAAGCCAATTTGGTACCATATATTGAACACACATATAACATACAAACACATAGGACAGGAGTGTGCGCACACACACAAAACAACAGGAAACATAGATTTTTAGAAACTGGGAAAAATTGAACTTTTGAATAAAGACAGCAGCTGCAAGTAAAAGAGGTTACAAATGGTTATAATTTTTTTTAGACCACTTAATTGGAGTTTTCCAGAGATCAGTAGAGAAAGGAGGAGTAAACTGACCATATCAGCATGAAGGAATGTGTACCTGGAGGGAGACGCTGGCCAGTCGACCAAAGCGAGATAGTCAATTTTTTTTAATTAACCTCTCAAATAAAACAAGACTGACTGAAAGATAAATTTAGGTGTACAAAATAGGTAAATTTACCAGTAATATTGAGCTCAAGATCCAAAAAATGAAATGGCCATAATTATTTTAGTAAAGGAGCATGCATGCAGATATCTTTAGTACCAGAATTAGAGTTAGCCCAGGCTTTATGTGTTTTGTTTTTAGAAACTCTTTTACTTTAACCTCTGAGGAAGATAAGGTGTCTTTGACTAGGCGCCAGAAAGAGAAAGCAGCAGTGGGAAAAATATCAGGTCTTTTTTTTTTTTTTTTTTTTTTTTTTGAGTACTTTTTGTAAACCTCTTTTTACATGTTTTTAGACCTGTTTGTAAGAACCAAGAAGAAGAGTGTTTGCTTACCTTGACAAATGAAGTAATTGTCTTAGGACTCACAGCAGTTCCTTGTGCTTTTAATAACATTATTGTTTTTTGTAGCTGTAGTTTAGACAGTTTTAAATCCATGGTACCTCTCCTCTCACTTGCACTTACCTTAAAGTAGAGGACTTCTCGAGCCCACCCAGGGATTCTGTCAGAACCCATAATGACTAAAACAAGTTATAGGAAGAAAAGAGACAAAAACGACAAGAGAGACACAAAACATCAAAAATATTGCTCTAGAACCCCGTTAATGTGGTTATCTTTTCTCACTTATAGCGAGCCCCGACAATGCGGTTATTTTTTTTTCCCTGCTTATAGCAGTCCTCGCTTATAGTGAGCCCCGTCAATGCGGTTATTTTTTTCCCTGCTTATAGTAGTAACTAGGCTAAAATTTTCTGTTTGTAGCAGTAACTAGACTATAATTCCCTGCTCTCAGGCAGTAATTAGGCTATAATTTACTGACTTAATGTCGTCCGTCTAGAGGGTCCCGGGTTTCGGCACCATTTGTCGTTGTCCCCTCAACCGGCGAGGTGGCAATAACGACGTGTACACACTTGTTGCTTATGGAGATCTCTCCTTCTTTATTCAAGAAGTTACACTGCTTATATAATAAAAGTGAACCAATCCATAGGCTGTTGCTATGAGGAAGAAAACTTTGTTGTTGGCTCCTATTGGTTGTCCCTAGGTGGTCAGATGTTGCAAGCACAAAAACCAAAAACAACAAGAGGTCAGCTGACTTGGTTGGGCCAGCTGCCAGCCGCCATCTTAAAGCTGCCTGTATGGTGTGGGCCCTGGGTGCCGCCCCCGACAATTGTGGTCTGACAAGATATAAGGGATTATATCAACTTCTTTGTATTTACTAAGATTAGCTTTGTGGACTAGTATGTGATCTACTTTGGAGAAGGATCAGTGTGCTGCTAAGAAGTTAAACTCAGCCGAGTTGGGATGGAATATTCTGTAATTTCTGTTAAGTCCAACTGATTGATATACTTGTTTAGGTTAGAGATGTATTTGTTTATTTTTTTATTTTATGACTATTTATTGTTGGTATTGGTGTATTAAAGTCCCCAATATTATTGTGTTGAAATTGATGAAAGGTTTAATGTCCTTGAGTACTTTTTCCATATATTTGGGAGGGTTATAATTGGGGGGCACCAGTGTTAATTATCATTATGTCTTCATGGTATATTGTTCCTTTCACTATGATGTAGTGACCTTCTTTATCCTTTTTGACTAATTTTTAGTCAAAATTAACTTTGTTGCATATAAGAATTGCAAAACCCGCTTGCTTTCCTGGGCCACAAGCCTGGTAAGCTTTTTACCAACCTTTCCCCTTCAATCTGTATCTATTTTTGGCTGTGAGGTGTGTCTTATATAGACAGTGTATTGGGTTTTGTTTTATGATCCAGTCAGCTAATCTGTGTCATTTGATTGGTGCACTGAGTCCGTTCACATTCAGTGTTTGAATAGATATGTGATTCTGGGTCCCTGTCATTGTGACCTTTGCTATATTTTGTGCCATCATGGATATATTTTAGTAAGTTATGTTATTACTTACTTTATTCTCTTTATGGGCTTTGGGAGTTTTTTGTTTGTTCCTGTGTATGAAATCTGTCTTTGAGTATTCTCTGTAGAGCTTTTTTGTGTTCATGTATCTTTCTAATTTGAACTTAACTTGAGAATATTTTATTTCCTTATCACATGTAAAGCTCAGTTTTACAGGGTATAGTATCTTTGGCTGAAAATTCTTTTCTTTCAGAATATGAGAAATATCATTCCATGCCTAGCCCTTCCCTTTTTTTGTCTGAGGTAAAAAATTCACAGTTATCCTTATTGGTCTGCCTCTGAAAGTGATTTGCTGTTTTCCCTTTACTACTTTTAAAATCCTTTCCTTGGTTTCTCTGTTATTCATTTTATATATGATGTGCCTCATTGAGTTTCTCCTTTGATTAGGTCTGTTTGGTGTCCTATAGGTGTCTTGAATTAGAATCTTTAGATCTATTATGATATGTGGGAAATTTTCTTTTGCCATCTCATTGAGAAGATTCTTAATGCCACCCATTTGCTGCTCTGTTTTCTCTGATCCCAGTTACTCTCATGTTATTTCTTCTCATTTTGTCCCATACTTCTTGGAAGTTCTGATCCTGCTCAGTAAGTTTCTTTTCTTGTCAATCCATGTTTGCTGAATGTTGCTTAGCCTGACTTTGTTGTCTGAGGTTCTGTTTTTCTCTTGAGTTCACTCTGATATTGGTATCTTCCAATGAGCTTTTAATTTGGTTGACTCTGTTTTTCAATTCTAAGAGCTCTTCTATGTCTTTTCAGAATGTCTAGCTCTTTATCAAAGTGGTCTCTCAGCTCTGAAATTGCTCTCTTATTTCCTCCTTAATTCTTTGATTGATTTAATAATCAGATTGTTGATAACTTTTTCTAGGTTTTCATCTAGGACCCTGTCCATGGACTTCTTGGCACTGGAGTTGTGGATTTCAGGAGGAGTATTTCCTTTTTTTCTCATTTTCAGTGTCAGGTGGTGAGGATTGATATCCATCATTGAATAGTTCTCTTGGGGGATTTGTTGATGGGTTTGGAGCTTTTTTCCCTTCGCTCAATTGGGCTGGAAACAATTTGGATTGTATAGTTCATTGGCTGGCTCCCCAGCCTGTGAATTTTTATGGATTTTTACAATTTCCAATACCTCAGGAGATAGGTAGTAGCAGTCAATATGTAGAGCCGGTGTGTACAATGGACAGTGTTGATCTGGTTACTTTGAGCCATCTGTAGTTGTTACAGTGTTAATTACCACCTATAAAAGTAAATAGATTAGCAGTTGTCTTCTATGAGAGTCCTCAGACTAAACTTGGTATGAAAGCAAACACCCGTTTTCAGGTTTAGCATTCACTTTGGTTTTCCAGTACCTGTGTATGTGAAGAAAAATGTTGAGAGAGCAAAGGGAATATGATAGGAAGGTAGTAAGGAACTTGTGAATTTGGAGTGAAGGCAACAAGAGTGGAGATGATGTAGGCTGTTCTGCTAAAATAAAAAAAAAGAAGGTGGAAGAGAATGGGGTAATGACTTTGAGGGACAATGAAAGAGAACAGAATATAGGTTAGGTGTTGACAGAGGTGTTGGAAGAATGGGGTATTAGAGAGACTCACTACTGGGAGACTCTACAGCACAAAGAGACCATGCACTAGTTTTAAAGATCGCAGACAGGCACAAATCAAACCACAGCAATACAAGCAGAGCACAGACAGACAAAAAAAAAAAAAAAAATCAAAATATAAACACACAGGAACACCAACTCCAAGAAAAAAAAAAGAGTTGGGAAGATTATGAATTATTACCACTGAGGTCAAAAGATACAGTGGGTGTTCTACCCATCTGGGTGGAAGCACTTCCCAGGTGAGGTTACTGGAGGGACTGTGTTTTGGTGTTCTTAGCTGGAAGTCAGATTCCCAGGACTACTCCCAATATTCTCCTATGGAGGGTGTGCAGACTTTCACCATCTGTGCTTCCTATGAATACAGCCTTTTGGGCTACCTGGATTAAACCTCTGAGAATATTTAGTGCCTGCCTGCCCAAACTCTTGCCCTAATTCAGCTAGAGTCCCAGGAACCACTGGCAGTATTGTAGATCCTGGAGCAGCTGCAAGGGTCTCTCGCTGATCCTAGGGGAGTGGCCGGCCTGAACTGAGCTCTCCTGGGACAGCTGTTGCCCCAATTTTGAGTGACCTGAGGACCCTACTTGCCCCCAAGAGATGATGCCTGAGGCAGTCTCAGCCCCAGCAGGGGTGGGAGCCAGTGGGAAGGAGACACAGGCCCCGTCAGGTCCGTGCCTGGGAAGGTCTCAAATGCAAACACAAGGGACATGAGGCTGTGTCCCACTTGGAGCACACAACACCTCTTGGACTGCCTCTGTTCCCAGGTGTCAGGGCTTGAAGGCACAGGAAAGTGCTGGTTCCAGGATGCGCCTTCCATTCATAGGTCACTGAGGCTAAAGGTAATCTCTGCCCAGCCTGAGAGTATCAGGCTATATTTGCACTCCAGAGTCACAGGTTCTGCAAACTGACCTCACCCAGCCCATAGGTCATGTGGAACCACCTATGATGCAGAATCCTGAACACAGACTCCACCTGTAGTTTGGCATATGTCAGGAGTATGGAGTGGGGAGCCTCTATTCCAGAGTTCCAGGACCAGTAGGGAGGGTCCACCTGTCCCACGCAGCCCCTAGGACAATCAAAACACTGGAGTCCTAGAGAGGTCAGCTACCTGTGATGACTTCTAATCTGAGGTCCTGGTTCTTAGAGCAACTGTTTGGACTACCCACAGAATCAAAATGGTGATCACCCCTGCTCTCTGTGGACAGATTGCGAGGAGTCTAAGTTGCATGTACTAATGTAGTCCCTGGGTTCCATTGTGGAACACCACACGAGCCCTTCTGTTATCAGAGATCTCTGTGCCAATTTGTCCTTCCCCTGTTTGTGTCTACTGCTCCCTCCCCTCTGTGCCAATCCAGCAGCCCACCAGCTGGGTGGTGGTCCTTTCATGTGGAGCTGCTTGATCTTGATCTTTATTTGGATTTTCTTGTACGCTTAGTTTACCCACGCTTCTGTGTCTCCAAATTTCCTTGCTTGAGTACTCATGCATTTAGGAAAAACTTTTGCCATCACCCACCTCCCAGAAAGGTACTTGTCCCGCTATTGGAGTCCCACTTCATGCAGAGATTCTACATGCAGCCATCCTGCTGGGCACCATCTTCTGATCCCTTCACATTATATCTTGAATTTTTTTCATGTCAATAAATGTAGATCTAGCTCGTTTTCTTCTTTTTAAAATTTATTTTTACTAGTGCATCATAGATGTACATAATGATGGGATTTGTTGTCACATATTCCTAGATGCACACAATACAGCAATACAATTTGGTCGATATACCCTCTCCCTGTACCCCTCTACCTCCTTCCTCCCATCCCCCGATCCCTTGCCTCTCTTCTGGGCCCTATATTGTCCTAAAAAACCCAAGTACAGTGTCATAATTTTTGTATCTATGAAGAACATTTTTTATATACATGACTATAGTATATACAGTAACATTCTTATAAATGGTTGGAATGTACCTTGCTTTATCTCAGTTCCAACAGTTCCCCTTCTCCCCCCCCTTCCCTCTTTTTTTTTTAATCCATTCAACATAGTGTTACATATAGGAGGGAATCAATGCCACACATTCATGAACACATGAATATTGATAGAGCAAGCCAAGGCTGGTGCCCGTTCATGATCTCCCTGCTTTGAATCCCCCCCATCCCATGTTTCCCCTACTTTACCCCCATGTTAGTTGGGCTTCCCATGGAAGTCAAAGGTTCCCCACGGGGTTGATAACTCCCTTACTCCCTCCCTCCATCTGCTTTGATATCCCTTCTATTCCTCCCCCCTTCCGCCCCACTCCCTTCATCCCCCAGCATCATAGGCAAGGTTCCCCCTGCTTGAGTGAAAAAGTGAGAGAGGGAAGTGAGAGAGAGAGAAAAATGAAGCAATTTTTTATTAGATGAATATGGAGTTACAATTGAGGGGGAAACATTGTCAAACAATCCAGAACAAATGCATATATACTTAGTTATCCAAGGCTAATGCCGTGTCACGGAAGCCCCGCTTGGGTGCCCCATGTTGCTGTTTCCCCCAGAAAACCCCCTGAATTAAATGGATATCTCATGGAGGTCAGAGATCTTCTGAGATGATTCCCCTATATTCCCACCCTCCAGTCTCCTAGATATTCTTCCTAAGCCCTCCCCCCACCCTAGCCCCACCCTACACCTCCAGATATCCTAGGCAATCATTTCCCTGTTGCATTAAGAATCATACAATTTGAGGTTATTATTAACTTAGCTCTCTAACATAATGCTTCCCAATGTATTCTAGCTTCCACAAGTGAGAGAAACCATTCAACCCTTGAGTCTCTGAGATTGGGATACTTCACTTTGCATAATTCTTTCTATCTCCATCCATTTGATTTCAAAAGCCATAATATCATTTTCTCTAATAGCCGAGTAGTATTCCATTGTATATATGTACCAAAGTTTTTGTATCCATTTGTAAAGTGAAGGGCATCTGGGTTGATTCCATAGTCTAGCAATAGTAAATTGAGCTGCTGTAAACATTGAGGAAGCCACATCACTATAATAAGCTGAGTCTAACTCTTTTGGGAAAATACCCAGGAGTGGGATAGCTGGGTCATAAGGTGGTTCCATCCCTAATTTTTTAAGGAGTCTCCACACTGCTTTCCAGAGTGGCTGAACCAGTTTGCAGTCCCACCAGCAGTGTGATAGTGTTTCTCTTTTCCCACAGCCCCTCCAGCATCTGTTGTTGTTCGTATTCTTCATTTTTGCCACTCTAACAGGAGTGAGGTGGAATCTCATTGAAGTTTTGATTTGCATTTCACTTATAGCTAATGATGTAGAGCATTTTGTCATATACTAATGGGCTTTCTGGACTTTCCCAGGTGAGAAGTTTCTTTTAAGATCCATAGCCCATTTATTGATTGGATTATTTGTGATTTTGGTGTTTAGTTTCTTTAATTCTTTATGTATTCTGGATATTAGCCCTCTGTCTGAGGTGTAGAGGGCAAAGGTTTTCTCCCATTTTGTAGGTTCTCTCTTGATGTTCTTGATTAGATCTTTAGCTGTGTAAAAACTTTTTAGTTTAATTGCATCCCATCATTTATTCTTGACTTTACTGCTTGAGCCATGGGAGTTCTGTTAAGGAAGGCGCCGCCAACTCCTACGTCCTGTAATGTTGACCCTACTTCTTTTTCTAGTAAATTTAAAGTTGTTGGCTTAATATCCAGATCTTTTACCTATTTTCATTTAATTTTTGTGCAGGGCGAAAGGTAAGGATCCAGCTTCAGTTGTCTACACATGGCTGTCCAATTTGTCTAACACCATTTGTTGAACAGAATATCTTTCTTCCACACTATGCTTTTGCCCCCTTTATCAAAAAATCAAATAGTTAAAGATATGGGGGTTTGTCTCAGGATCTTCTATTCTATTCTACTGTTCTTCGGTTCTGTTTTGATACCAATACTATGCTGTGTTTGCTACTACAGCTCTGTAATATAATTTCAGGTCAGGGATTGAGATACCCCCTACTTCTTCCTTCCTGTAGAGTAATGTTTTGGCTAATCTGGGTCTTCTGTTATTCCATATGAACTTGAGAATTGCTTTTTCTATAACTGTGAAGAATGCCATTGGTATCTTGATGGGGATTGCATTAAATCTGTATAGAGTTTTGGATAGAATGGCCATTTTTATATATTGATTCTGCCTAAACATGAGCGTGGAATGTTTTTCCATCTACTCAGGTCTTCTGTGATTTCTTTTTTTAGTGTTTGATAGTTTGAAAGAAGCAATTTTTATTTAGTTTTTCATGTGACTTTCATTCCTCTGACACTTTGTTGTGTACGTGGTGCTAGGGTTTGAAACCATCGAGCCACTGCTCTAGCCCCTCATGTTTTGTTCTTTAAGGAATGTTTTATTGAGCTATAACATAAATACAAAGAAATATATTAAATCCTAAGTGTACAACTTCATGAATTTTCATGAAGTGAAAATAACCGTGTTAGTCGTTGACCTCCCAAAATTAACATTGTTACTTGATAAGTTGTTTTTCCTTTTTTTAATTTAAGAAAAAAAATTTTTGTTTTGGTTTTGTGGTGGTAGGGTTCAAAGCCAAGGCCTCAGGCATGTTTGGCTAATGTTCATCTGCTGAATCATACCCCCAACCTTGTTTTTGAATTTATATTAATGAATTATACTGTATGTTCTCTATTGTGTCTGGCTTTTTTGGCTCATTTATGAGATTAATCCATGTTATTGAGTGATGGAATAGTATGTTCATTCTCAGAGTAAAGTGTTGCATTGTTGGAATATACCACAACTTAATTGTCCTTTCTGTCATTGATGACTTATAGCTTGTTTCTATTTTTGCACTATTGTGAGTAGTGCTGTGATGAATATATTGGACCGTCTCAAATATTTTCAATTCCAGACCTAGAACATCATTTTTATTCAATAAACTCTGGTTTCTTTTAATGTTAAATGATAAATATTCATGTATATTCATGTATGTATATGTGTGAGTGTGTGTGTATCTGATAACTCTTACATTTGTAATATTTTGAAATCAAATTCAGGACTGTATAAGAACTGTGATAATTCTGTATCCCATCTGTCCTTCCTTTACTTCCACAATGGAAATCTTGCTTCTTAAGTACAGTGGATATATTTTTTTTACAAAATCTAAAACGTACTAGAAGCAAAACGATCAGGTGATAGATCTGCCATTCATTCTTTTTAGTAACTGGCGTACACACCTTGGAAAGAAAGAAGGAAGAACCCATATCATCTCCTTATATCATATAATCTCCTTGTAAACATATAAATTGCAGACCTTGTGGCAAAAACTCATCATATTTTCTAGAGGGGAAGGGAGAGTCTTTATCTTTGGATTGTTTTTAACAGTCTAATTGCTAAAAGAGAGGGAAATGATGGAGAAAAAGCTTGAGACCACTTTTATCATAACTGGGTGACCTGCTTCTTAAAAGATATATTTGTTTACAAAGTAAATAAATTGAGCACTAGGACAACCATATAGGTTTAAGGGTTAGCTTAATCAGTTAAATGATTTTGTGCTAAGGTTGACTTTGAAAGGAAATAATGACTGTGTCACAGGTGAAGAGATGTCTTCGGAGAAAGGTATGAGGAGTTCTCTGAGAAAAGGGGACCTCAACTCAGTATCATAGCGCGGTCCTTAACATACATGTTGGAAAAGTATTTCAGCATGAGCCAGTCAGAAGCACAGACAGAGGTTTATTTAGGAAAGGTAGAGACACATTCAGGGGAGAATGCAGGCTGTCTCAAGAGACAAGCAGCTTCTACTTGGGCAGGAAGTCCAATATTTATAGAAGTGCTACATCACGGGCCAAACTAGAGGTGGGTCCAGGATGGAATTGCACAATTTTGTAACTCTTTTTCTGCATCTCTGTGTCTCCTCAGTTAGCACAGGCATGGGCAGTGGATACAGGCTAAAGACACAGGCCACAGGTACATAGGCCAAAAGTGTGCTGCTCAAGTTTTACAGCTATGCCTTCCTTATCTCAATAGCTTGAAGGTGTTTACCCCAAGGTTCAGTATTATTCTTTTTTTATTCTAAATACCTATCTCAACAGGATACTACTGGTAAGGTTTCTAGACTTGGGAGGTAGAAATGTGGTTATAGGGAAGGATACAATTATGTCTTTTCAGCTTCACAGAGTTTTTGTTTTGCTTGATTTACTGGACTTACACCTGAGTTCATACTTGCATGAACCAAACAGTGGAAAGTGTTACCAGTACATAAAACACAATATCAATATCATTAAGTTTGATAGTGTATATTCTCTTTTTTCTTTTCTTTTTCCCACTACATCAAACAGGCAATGTGTCAGCTAACACTGTAGCAAGGTTTGAGGGAGGCAGTCTTATACAGTGGTGTGAAAACCCAATCATCACCCTCATAAACCCCACAAAAGGATCGACAGCCCCTCTTACGGGTGTACATAACGTAATCCTATTTAGGCAATTTAATACCTATCTGTAAACGCAAAAGTGAATGTGCTGTGACGCCTTACCTCTCAAATCCTGTAATTTCTGCCAAGAGGTGTTACCAAGTCTACTGTTTTTACTGGCCCTGTGGGTTTATGTTACATCTTCTGAGCCAGAAAACCTAATTATAGAGGAAAGGATATGTGTCAAAATAGGTAATAAATGGAGATGAGGGGAATGATGAAAGACAGAAAGGTACTAACAAATAATTAATGTTGTGTGGAGGGATATAGTCATGTGTCCCCCCCATACCTGAGCCTCTAAACTGGAGAATACTACCCTTAGATACTTCTCACAGATCTGATGCCAATCTTAACTGATGTTAAGAAAATGCTTTTGATCTCTTTTCTCTAGAGAAGGGAGATGGGTGATGTACAAGCTCTACCTAAAAAGAGTCCACCTGTATAACAAAGTGACAGAGTACCACTTGACGATTCAACTTTCTTAGGGTAGTTCACTGTAGGTAGTTCAATACCCAGAGACTATCTTTGCTATTTTGATTTTTCTGAGACTGAATTATTAGTAATGAATTATGAAGTAGAGGATTGTAAATAGTAGAGCTGTTACACTCTTTGTGAACATAATCAAAACAATATGATGCTAAGATATCTACCTAGGTATAATGGAAGATAAATTTCTACTATCTGCCATTGTGTGATCTCCAAATATAGAATATGTAAATGAGTGGAATTCATTTAAGGATATTAGAAGACCACCCTTGAGGGAGATGGACTTGGATGTAGCATAATAAATAAATATTACTGATATAGCCTCTCTAGACTTGTATAAAATACGTTTATGGAAAAATCTTGATTCCCAAGCAGAGCTATATTTGATATACCAAGTGACAGTCTTTGGAACATATTTTGTATATACAAACCATTTTCCTAAATTGCACAATTTTCGCTAATGTATCATGGTAATGAAACATTATTTGTCTTGACCTGTGCCTTTCCTGCTGTCTTGATGTTCTGTAGGAATTTTGGGGACTAGTTTTGGGAATTGGGGTACTACATCAAAACAATATTCCGGAAAACTCATCATGAAGACTTACTTAACCAAATAGAAACACTAGAGGGAGCTCTCTTCCAGGAGACTGGCTACATGTGGAGATGGTCCTAGAGAGACAAGAAAGCTTTAAATGACTGGACTAGTGGAGTATTTGCTTGAATGGGACATCATATCAGTCAACAGTACAAGAAGAAGGTTTGTACCTTTATCCAGGGAAGATTATTGAATATTCTAATCACTTAGGAAGTTACTAAATGTCAGTGTGTCAGAACCAAGCTAAGGATGCCCAGTTGGGGATATACTGTAGTTAGACAAATTATGGTTGGACATTGCTGGACAGTGTGGTCTTTGCAGTTGTTCATGAATGGCTCAGATATTATAGATAAAAAGAGTATTTGTCCTCTTGAAACACTGGTCAGAATTGGACAAGATCAAAGGAACAACATTGTGTTTTCTTTAAGGGAGCATGTTGCACAATGATATCTAGAAGCCAATGACTGTTAAAACCTATACTGCCGGCTGGAATAGGGGTTCGGTGGTTGTGGCACTTGCCCGGCATGCGCAAGTACGTGAATTCAAACCCCAGCACCCATGTACACAACTAAGTGTCAGAGCAACAAAAACCATGTGAAAAAACTCAATAAAAATTGATTCTCTCTATGCCTCTCTCTCTCTCTCTCTCACGCTGCCCTTCTCTCTTAAAAAAAAAAACCTATATTGTGATATACTTATATATCTGGTATATACTTATGTCCTAAAACAATATAAAATCTAGAATTTATTGACTGTTAATCTCTGGTCACTGTGCTTGTCACTGTGAATGTGAAATACAAAATGAATGATGGTACTGTAATTCCAATTGACCTTATGTGCCAATTTGATGCAGAATATGCCAATGTGATAAGAAATGTCCTGGAGAGCTCTTCCTATTATCCTGGACCTCTGCCTGATTTCTTATGTTGTTTGGTTACTTCGTGAACATGAATTGACAATCGAATATTTTGACTTAACTCAAAATTTCTCACTTATTTTGTACTGCACATAGGTTGGATTGTAGGAAACATTTTAATGGCTTTGCAGTTAGTATTTTCTGAGCAAATTTTACAGAAACTTGGGATCTAAACTAAAAGACAAGATTCAGAACTTGATTTATGATTGAATAGATAGTGGGAACATCAGAGATTACCTCTAGAAGTTTATGTGTTCACATTTCAAAGCCAGGGATGAGACCAGATCTTGGGAACATCTCCAGAGTTATAAAGCTGAATTCACTACTTTTTGCCCACCTCCCACCAAAGATTTATTTACATTCCAAACATGTGAAGGCATAGGCCTTCTCTTTACTGTTTGAAGAGAATTATCTCCAAAGGGAACAGGGACTCCTTACCTAGGGTGGAAGAAATTATTTATAGATATTTATAAGGTTATATCTCTTGGGGCTGAAGTGGTGGCTCGGCAGTTATGGAGCTTGTCTGGCATACATGAGGATATGGGTTCATGCTCCAGTACCACATACACAAGGAAGTGTCAGAGCAATAAAAACCAAATGAAAAACTAAATAAAGTTGATTCTCTCTTTCTCCCTCTCTCTTTAAAAAAAAAAGTAATAAGATTTTTTTTAATATAGAAAGAGGTACAGTGAGAGACAGGAAAAAATGAATTTTATTTAATTTTTCATGTGGCCTTCATTGCTCTGAGACTTGGTTGCATACGTGGTGCTGGGGTTTGAACTCTCGTACTTGTGCCTGCAGGGCAAGCACCATAAACGCCGAGGCACCATTCCAGCCCCGAAAAAACCTTTAAAACAAAACAAAAAAGATTATATCTTATCATCTCTCTTCACTCCTAGGGTAGTGGCTGAGAAAGAAAAACATCAGAAGGATATTATTTACATAATGTATGTAATTGATAATAATAATCTGCCGAGTCTTTCTTACTATACCTATCCTAGTAATGTACAGTTGTATCTCATTGTGATTTTGTTCTGGATTTTGCTATATATGATTAATGATGCTTAACATCTTCTCATGTACCTATTGGTCATCTGTATATCATCTTTGGGGTAATGACAGTTACAGTCCTTCACCCATCTTTAAAATTATTTCTTTTCACTACTATATTGAGTTATAGATGTTCTTTATATGTATATTCTTGAAATGAATCTCTCATCAGATAAGTGATTTGCAACTCTTTTCTCCAATTCTTTGGATTTTTCAGCTTCTTAGGGTGTCCTTTGAAGTTCAAAATGTTTTAAATTTTTGGCAGAGTTCTGTTTATTTTTATTTATTTATTTATTATATTACACCCTGGGAATCATTGTGTAACCCAGTGTTATAAAAATTGACTTCTGTGTTTTCTTCTGAGAGTTTTTATACTTTCATGTTTGAGATTTCCTGGTTTTGTTCTCCACTTTCATTTGAACTTATCATTTCTTTATCTCTGTTGTCACTATTTTGCTCAATTTTTATTTTATTCCTAGAACTTTCCTACCAGTGTGGGGTCTTATAAGGAAAAAGCTCTGGTCCATCAGTGTAGAATAAAATAATGGTAAAAGGTATAATTTTCATAAAATTTTCAGTAATAAGCCTTAAAATGACATTTGCTATAAATATTTTGTAGAAACTTGAACATTTAGTTACATTTTGCTGAATATATACTCCTCAAAGCTGAATGGCATAAAATAGCATGCAGTTGATTTTGTTTATAGATTCTGTGAGTCTGGAATCTAGAAAGAACAAAGGATTTTTTTTTCCTCCTTGGTGTTTGGGGTACCAATTGGGAAGTATTGGAACACTCAGGATGACTTAAATGACTGACTGGCTGATGCAATCATTTGGCCACTTCATCATTTACATACTTAGTTCCATGGTAATAACTGTGCCTTGTGAGTGAAATGCCTACACAAGGTCCATGTGCTAAGTATTCTAACATCATGATACCATTAAACTAGTCTTATTTGTTACATGGTAGCCCAGAGCACCAAGAGCTTGTCCTCCTGAAAGCAAGTTAGCAACTACACAGATTTTTTTCACTTAATCTTTGAAGACACATTTTCACTTCTGTCGAACTATTGGTCAAAGCAACCACAAACCCACTCAGTTTCAAGGACAGAGTTATAAACTCCACTTCTTATTGGAATGAGTTTGATAGTATTTGTGATCATGCTTATTTTAAATCTCTATCAAATTGAAGTAGTTCTCATCTGTGAATATTTTGAGAAATAAATTGTATTTATAGAATTCTATTGAGGTCTTTTTGTATACCAGAAATCATTTTTATTGCTTATCTGGAATGTTACACTTGGTTGTGGTGAATTGTCCTTTTTTTTTAATTTGCTCTCCTTGATAAATTTGCCAGTACTCTGTTTAGAATTTTTGCATTCATTTTCATAAGATTAATTGATCTATAATTTTGCTTTCCTAGTAGTGACAGGTATGGGTAATACTACTTTATAAAACAAATTTTGAAGTGTTTCCCCCTTTCTGTTACCTGAAAGATTGTAAGATATTGGCATTAATTTTTCTTAATGTTTTGAACTCTTTATTGCTTAAGCCATCTGGATGTGGAAATTTCCTTTGGGGAAGGACTTTATTTTATTTTATTTTTTATTCAATTGCTTTGTTAGATTTTGACTATTCAGATTTTCTATTTTTTTCCAATGTGGTAAGTTATATGTTTCTCTGAATATGACCATTATGTCTAAATTTTGAGAATTATAGATATGAAATACTTCATAAAATCTTATCTTTTTACCATTTCTAGAATCAATAATTAGTTTATCTTTCCATTCCATTTAATTATTTATTCCTTTTCAGTGTTGTAAATATTTAATTTTTTTAGTCCTTCAGTTTGATTTTTCTGTATTACCTGTTGATTTTCTGTTTCATTAATTTTTACTGTTTTTTTAATTCACTTGCTTATGGTTTCAATAGGTGTAATTTGCTGTTGTTTTCTGATTTCTTGATGCATGCATATATGTTAAATTCCATGCTTATTTTCTTCTGTACATATTTAAGCTATACATTTTCCTCTAATTGAAGTTATAGTTCTATTTTCATTACCAGTTAATTCAAAATACAATATAATTTTCATTAAAATTTCTTCTTTAACCCATGTATTATTTAGAAATGTGTTACTTAATTTCCAAACAAGAGGGCTTTCTGTTTATCTTTACTAAGTTGGTTTCTAGCACAATCACATTTTGGTCAGATAGCATACTTTGAATCTGTTCTAGTTCTTTAAAATTTTGAGTGGATGTTCAAATTGGTCAATTTTGGGAAAATGTTTCATATGCACTAGAAAATAATGCTTTTTCTGTTGTTTTGAGGTTCAGTACTATATACTTACGAACTGAAAGAGATGGGCTGTGCATGTTGTTCAGTTCTTACATATCTGTAGGTTTACTTTTTGCTTATCATATTAGGTATTAAAAGATTTAAATTAAAACCTTATGCAATTATTATGAGGTTTTTCATTTACCTTTGTTTTTCTGTCAAGTTTTACTTTATATATTTCAAAGCTGTGTTATTAGTTGCTTATAAATTAATATCATAAACTTCCTAGGGTAATGCTTTGTTGTTATGAAATGTCTCTTCTAAAAACGCTTTTGATTTAAATTTTATTGTTGACGATTACTAAGTTAGCTTTCCATTGGTTACTGTTTGCTTAATTTAGTTATTTCATTCTTGCAACATTTTTGTGCTGTGTTATAATCAGCATACAGTTGAGTTCTTCTTTCTTATTTCAACTATTGTATTGGGATCTTTATTCTCAACTTATTACTTTATTAGAACAGATATTTAATGGTTCTTTTTCTCTTCCTTCATTTGGATTTATCAGTTTCTGTTACATTTTTCAATTAATAAAGTTACTATTTTTTAACTCTTCCTTAGTGGATTACTTTAACTTTGTTTCTCTCCAGGATTTTGCTATATTTGTCTTGCATTTAATTATATACTTAGGTTTATTCTTGTAACATATTATTTGATTTTGTTTACACAATATTTATATATATTTACCTGTAGTATCATTTCCATTTCACTTTATTTCTCTTTAAAGTTCTGTTTACTTCTGGGATCATTTTTTTCTTCTGCCTGAATAACTCAATTTAATATTCTTTTAATAGTGATTCTCAACATGAATATATTTTTCTTTTCTTTTTAAAAGCCATTTTCACTAGACAATACAGTATAGTTTAATCAGCATTGAAACTGTGCCTGTATGTAAAACAAGAACATATAATACTTGGATGCATCTTCTCCATCATGATTTGTATGCTGTATTTTTTTATTATTTATATTTTAATTTTATTTTTAATATTACTAATGACACATTATTATTTTGATTAATACTGCCTAGACAGAGAGTAGTTAAGTTTCTTAAATGTTTAATCATAGTTTTGGTTATCATTCCTTAATTGTATTTCAGGTTTCCCTTCTTGGGTTTTTTTCTTTGTCTCTTGCCATCCATCCATTAGAAGTTCCCCAAGAGAAGTACATGCTTTTACTTTTCATTATATGAATGAAAATTACTATTTCTTTATTGTTCTTGACATATAGGTGATTTGTTACATAATTCTACATTCTTGTTCAGTGTTTTTTTGCCACTTACTCAAAAGGTTTCTTAGGATACAAGTAGAGTAGCCTGTACTTTGGAGCAAGTTAACTACACTGTAAGGCCTAATTATTTTGGGGTTTCTATTGAATATCTTAAGTATTCAATAACACACCCCCTGACTGGTATGAGCCCAGATAAGGCCTAGCCTTTTATAAGTTCTAAAAAATGTTTAATTCCATAGTTATTCTTCCTTCCCCATCCAGTGTTTAACTAGTCTGATATAGTTTTACTCTGTACCTGGGCAGGTTTTTCTTAGTCAGCAATCCATGAGGCCCAATCAGATTTTTTAGAACTCTTTATTTTTGTAACTTCTTACTACCTATTACTGAGTATTATAAATTCTAGGTACCTCTGTTTCCTCAAACTCCAATCTTTAGTTCTTCAACTCAGAAATACCACTGTACTGAATTTAGATTAATAGCCTGCAGATAGAAACAAGGTGAAAACATAAGACTCTCATCATTCTTTCTGATCTGCTACATATTTCTTACCTTAAACACTTTGTTTTATGAAATTATTACAGTTTTCTGATTATCTGTAGAAGACCCCTAAGTATCACTCTTTTATGGGCACAAGTGAAAATTCTACCTACTTTCTTACTGTCATTCCTTAAACATTTCTTACATAGATTGTTCTTTGACCATTTAAATATCTGAAATCCTTTGTGGTCTAAATTTCTATTATTGTGTATGTATACAATTATTTGCCAGTTCTTGTTTCTAATATCTTATTTCCTTGTTTGGTTATATTTTTGTTATTACATGACTAAATTTAATGTGTTTAAAATCCTTGAGAGGGGCTTTCCATTCACTCTTTATATTAGAAGGAAGAACATGGTACTATCTTAGAACTATTTTAGCTGCCTTTGAGAGTACTAGCTTGTAAAGAACTCAATGTAGTTCCCCATCTCAGGTAGATAGATCCTAGTGTGAGTCTCCTGATTTTCATATTTGCTGTATTGCTCATTTTCAGATTTTAGTTAATTTTTATTTTACTTTCAATTATTTATACATTTTGTTTCTTGTGAGTCCCACAATATCTTTTTAAAATATTTATTATACTCTGCATAATCCACATATGTTTTTGTTTGAGAGCAATATAGTTGGCTATTGTGCTGGTAAAAGAAGTATTCCATTTTATTTGTAACAGTGGAGTATTACTTAACTCATGGAAACTCATCAGCAATTCATGTTTTTTCTCCATTTAATTTCCATCACATGAAAAGTCTTATCTATCCTTTTAATGATCATTGCTATGAATTTTGCTTTGGTATTAATGATAGGGCTACTGCACTATTTGATTACATTGACTTTATATATCAATATCTATTTAAACTGTGCTCCAGACCAATTAAATCATAGTATCTGTAGATAGGACCCAGTTACAAATACTTGGAGCTGCATTATAAATTGATTCCAATAGGAAGACAAGTCGAAGTTCTATTGGTCAAGTATGACTATCATTAACTGTGAGGCCAAAATCTGACCCACCACCTAAATCTGGATATACAGTTTTATTGGATGCTTGCCACGAAGTATTTTGTGTCAGAATTTCCTTGTTCTTGGTCCACTTATTTTCTTTTTAATTGACTCAGGTAGAATATATCTTTAATACCTATTTCAGGAATTATATATTTTTAAATAACATTCCCAATTCAAGATTTCCTTTCATTTGCATTAATTTGAAAGCTAACATGTTTAGGAGGGTTGGGAGAAGGAAAGTTCATGGAATGAATCAGATGTAACTTTCCTTTGTGTATGTATAAATATACCACAGTGAATCTCACCATCAGGTACATCAACAAGACACTAATTAAAAAAAATCTATTAGTAAATAACAGAGATCAATAGAGGGCAGAAAAACAGGGTGGGAAGAAGGCAGAGGATGGGGAGATACTGGGGACTGAACTAGAACAAGTTAGGTTTCATGCTTTTATAATTATGTCATTGTATATTCTACTATTGTGTATAACTAGAAAAGAAACAATAAAATGCAAATTACAAAAGAAAAGATAAAGTGGGTTTACACATGCACACATGTCCTTCCAGCTATTCACAGACTTCCTGCTTATTCATGGGAAGGGTAGTGGCTCCTTGCAGACCAGAGAGGAATAGCAGAAGCACTTGCACAGAGGCAGAGTCATCCAGAGAGGCTGCAGGTTGGAGTCCTCTAGGATGAACTCATGACTAAAGCTTTCTGCAACCATAGTGAAAGTCTCCCAGAGTGGTTGTGAGACATTGGATGTAGCTGCAGCAAATCAAGAGGTATTTGAAGCAGCCCTGAGTATCAGAGATGGAAGAAGGACAGTGTTGGGCCCTTCCCTGCTCTTCATTGCCACTTGTCATTATATGCCTAACACCAAAATGTTCATCCCCATTAGTTCCTTTGTTTGGTATTAATTTTTCTCTAACTCTTGTAACAAAATTTTCTTTCTGGGAATATATGCCATGTTATCTAAGGCATATTGCTCTTAATATACCTTAGCATAATGTCTTTTGTTGTTGTTGTTTTTGCTTTTTATTTAAAGAGAGAAGGACAGAGAGACAGAGAGAATCGAGTTTTTCACATGGCTTTTGTTGCTCTGACACTTAGTTGTGCACATGGTGCTTGGGTTTGAACCCGTGTACTTGCGCATGCCGGGCAAGCACTGTAACTGCTGAACCACCGCTCCAGCCCCTCAATAAGCTGTTTTATGGTTTGACTTTATCTTCAGGAAAGACTGCCGGACTCAAAGTCAAAATCTATCATTTTAATATTAAAATGGGACAGTATGTGGAAAGTTTTTTTGAACAGTTTTACATGATACACACATAACTTCTACTATATAACTCCATACCTGTAAGTATGGAGCAATTTTTCATTTTCTGCAGTATATGTGAACAAGTGAAATTGTTGGCTGAGGTTTCTCTTATACGCTTTATTTAATGTTCCGCTTTCCCATTTGGCAAAAACAGCCTTGGGTGACACATGGATGTCATCTTAACTATGCTACCATGTAAATCAAATACACCTTCCTTTCTGTTTTCTACCTTTAAAAATATTTGATATTTTCTCGTGCAATGAATGGAATATAAGCTAAAACAAAGCCTATAGTTTTCTGTGGGCTTTCTAAAAAGGGCAGAAGTAGTTTGAAGTTGTGGAAATGCTAATATATGCAAGATGCAGATCTAATAATTCCTTACCAGCAGGAGCGTTCATTTCTGACTTGAGTAACAGATTCATAACAGTCAGTGTTTAAACTGTAGTTCAACCTTGGGACTTTTGGATTCCTATATTGTGCTTGTTAATCTCACATTTTTATTTGCTATGTTAAACATATCAGGTCAAATATTACTGTGTTTTAGCAAACTTGAAACAGTACCACAATTCTAAATAATAATGCATTCAACTGACCTTAAAATGTTTAACGTGAGAAATACAGGAAATAGATCAATAGTTGACATTGATGATGGCTTAAACTAATGGCTTACACTAATCTTTCTAAGATGAAATTATTTTATCAGTTTAAAACATAATCATAATGGTTATTGCACAGAGTCCAACTTTGTCAAGTCTGAAAGAGCAAATTCTACTAATAGATTTAGATCATACTTTGGTTGGAAGTTACTGATTTTATCTCATTTTATTTTTGACTACAGGATAAAGAAAAGGTTTTATCAGAATTATTTCTCACCTGTCTTGGGCAGGAGTAATTAGACATAAGCAAATTTAATGGAGCCTGTGTGCTCTGGACCATTCAGCTGTTCTTCAACAATTGCATTTTTTTAAAAGTATGAATGTTTAACATATAAAGTGGCTAAACAAGTTAAAAGTACAGGCTATTTACCTCTTGGATAAATAACTATAGGCATTTTATAAACGAAGTAGCAATTAATACGTCAACAAATAATAGACTACAGTCAGAAGTGAATGCTCCTGCTAGTATGCAATTGTTAGATCTGCATCCTGCATACATTAACGTTACCATAACTTCAAACTACTGCCCTTTTTTCCCCCTTCCTTCAGTATTCTTTGACTACAATAGGTCAGGGTTCTCTTAAACATGTCTTTAAACAGGTAAATATAATTTTTGATAGTTTACTTTTATCCTTTGCAAACTAACAAGGTTAAATTGCTCCAAGACTGAGATCCACATTAACAAATTATCTTTTACTCTCTTCTTCTCCTTACTGGGTTTAACTCTTCTTTCTAAAATCTTCAGTTGCTGTTAAATAAGTTTTTATTTTGCAATTCTAACTCGTTTAAATCACACGCCAACATACCAGTTAAGATAAAACAGCATTACTAAAGTATATTAGGAGTAGATTTTTTCCTTACAGAAATCCTTTCAAGTTGCATTTTGCTGGTATTTAAAATGTGATTTCATTTACTTCTTAGTTTCTCAGAGATCTATCTCTTATATAAAGACATCAGACTCTGTATATGTGAGTGTATGTAAAGAATGTAAGATAAAACAAATAATTCAATTAGTTCAACAAATGAACCTAATATGAAGTTGGTAATAGTTTAGTATCAATATGTGGAAAGGCCACTATTGATGTGTGACATCATCATTTCTTTATCCAACTCTTTTAAACATTTATTTGAATGAGTACTTGAATGGTATGCTGATTAAATTTTCAGATGACACAGAGGATGTTCTGATCAGTAATACTTTGAACAATAGAATTGGAAAACTTGTTCATTTTGAGTGGTTGAAACTAGGAACTACCTCTTACAAGGTTAAATGTAACAGGTATATATTGAGTTCTAAATGTCAATAATTACACAATATAGGATGGGAAGAAATGGTTTAGCACTAGTACTTAAAAGTTTTAGAGATTTATGCATTATGCTTAATATGTGTCAGTGGTACTTTGTGGCTGCTAAAACAGGTAATTAGATCTGAGAGGTTGCATTAACAAGTTAATATGAAATAATATGTTTGTTATAGGCATTTTCATATAAGAGGGTTATAGTTATAGTAATTAAAGAAAAAGACTATAAAAACAATTGGATCTCAAGTCTATACAGAAGGTATTCATAGAAGAAAAAACCCTAAAAATGAAACTACAATGTATTAGCCACAGGTATCTCCAGGAAGTATTAATATGAAAAAGTTAAATTTTCTTTTTCATGGTTTTCTGTATTTCCTATAATGAGCAGGAATTACTGTTTTTTTAAACAAGATTTTATTTTTTATTATAGTTTCCCATATTGAAGGGGTTTGTTGTTACCCTTCCATACTTGCATACATCGTATATTCTCCCATTACACTCCCCTCCCAACCCCTTTCCCCTCTCCATGCCTCCTCTATCCCTAGTCTGCAAGGTTGCTCCCACTTTAATTGGTAATCTGTGTTTGATGAATCAATTGTCTAAACTTAATTGTTCTCTCACTCTTTCCTATATGGTACTCTCCACAAATGAGATAAAACATTTGGCCTTTGAGCTTGCGGATTTGAATAATTTCACTCAACATGATTTTTTTTTCCTTTTCCATCCATTTTTTTCCACACTTTCTTGATCCATTTATCCAATGATGGGCATCTGGGCTGATTCCATAACTTAACTACTGTGAATTGTGCTGCTGTAAATGTTGATGTAGCTATGTTGCTATAGTTTGATGAATTTATATCTTCTGGAAAAATAGCCAGGAGTGGGATAGCTGGGTTGTATGGTCATTCCATCCCTAATTTTTTGAGGAGTCTCCATACTGCTTTCCAGAGTGGTTGTACTAGTTTGTGGTCCCACCAACAGTTATAAGGGTTCCTTTTTCCACATCCTCTCCAGCATTTGTTGTTTTTTGTATTCATGATCTTTGCCATTCTGACTGAGGTGAGGTGAAATCTTAATAAGTTTTGATTTGCATTTCCATGATTGCTAGAGATGTTGAATATTTTTTTCATGTATTTACTGGCCTTTTGTATTTCTTTTGTTGAGAAGTTTTTGTTTAGCTCTCTTGCCTATTTATTCATTGGGTTTTGGTGAGTTTGGTATTAAGTTTTTTGAGTTCTTTGTATATCCTGGATATTAGACTCCTGTCAGAGGCATTGCTGGCCAGGATTTCCTCCGATTCTGTAGCCTGTCTCTTTGCATTCTTATTTGATTCCTTAGCTGAACATAAGCTTTTTAGTTTAATGGCATCCCACTTATTGATTCTTGGTTTTAATTCTTGCACTTAGGAAGTCAGTGCAAGCTCCTATATGGTAGAATGTTGACTCTCTTTTCTAACAGTTGTAAGGTGTCTGGTTTAATTCCTAGGTCTTTGATCCATTTTGATTTGAGTTTTATACTCTTACCACTCTTATTCAGTATAGTTCTTAAAACACTAGCTAGAGAAATCAGGCCAGAGAAGGAAATCAAAGGGATATGAATAGGTAAAGAAGAAATTAAACTATCTCTTTTTGCTGATGATATGATCCTGTACCTAGAAAATCTGCAAAAACTCCACCAAAAAAGTGCTAGAACTTATCAATGAATTTGGCAAAGTAGCAGGATACAAGAACAACACCCGTAAATCAATAGCTTTTCTATTCTTCAACAGTGACTTGGTCGAGGATGAAACCAGGAAAATCATCCCATTCACAATTTCCTCAAAAAAATTTATTTGAGAATTAATCTAACTAGGGAAGCAAAAGACCTCTACAAGGAAAATTACAGAACTTTGAAGAAAAAAATGGAAGAAGGCCTGAGAAGATGGAAAGACATCCCATGTTCTAGAATAGGCAGAATTTATATAGTCAAAATGGCCATTCTGCCAAAAGCACTATACAGATCCAATGCAATCCCTATTGAGATACCAATGACATTCTTCACAGATATAGAAAAACAAACTCTTAGATTCATTTGGAAGAACAGGAGACCCATAATAGTCGTTTAGAAGAAAAAAAAAAAGAGGCAACAGGAGGCATAACAGTTCCTGATTTGAAACTATACTACAAAGCTGTAGTCACAAAAACCACATGGTATTGATATCAAAATAAACATGAAGATGAATGGAATAGAATAGAAGATATAGAGATAAAACCACAACTGTATAGCCATCTGACATTTGACAAAAGTGGCAAACATATAACTTGGAGAAAAAAATTGCCTTTTCAACAAATGGTGCTGGGAAAACTGGATAGAAATATGCAGAAAAATGAAATTAAACCATGTCGCTCACCCTGCACAAGACTCAAATTGAAATTGCTGTTTTAAACAGAGGAAAAGATTGCATTGGAATGGGACACAGAAACAACTACAGTTCAGTGTGGTGAACTATAATTCAGAGTGCTAAATGACTAGAACAATGAAAGGGCAAGTAATGGTGCCATATGAGAACTATTTAAAGGAGTAATATTAGCTTGAAGTGAACACAACAGGCACCAGGTTACTGGGCCAAGGAGAACAGGATTTTTTTTTTTTTTTTGTAGTGGGAATTGAACCCAGAGGCACTTAACCACAGAGCTACATCCCTACCTTTTTTTTTTTTTCCTGAAGAGAGAGGGATAGTGAGAGAAAGAGAAATAATTTAGTTTTTCATGTGGCTTTCATTGCACCAAGACTTCATTGGGTACATGGTGCCAGAGTTTGAATTCACATACACATGTGTGACAGATAAGCACTATAACTGCTCAGCCACTGCCTTAGCCGCCCACCCACAACCCTTTTTTATTTTGAGACAGACTCTTTCTAAGTTGCTAAGACTGGCTTTGAATTTCTGTTCCTCATGCCTTAGCCTCCTGAACCTCTGGGAGAACAGAAATTTTTGAAAGGCAGCTAGTACTTTCTTAGGCTTCAGAGAACAATTTTAAGAGCAAGAAAAACTTATATAGTGAAACATTTTGATTCAGCATGGGAACTTTCTGACATTGGCTTTCGTGTAATAGGATTATGCACCAGGCAAGCTTCTCCTGCAAGACTTAATCTTTTTCTATGTAATAGTGCTCCTTCATTAGGACATAATAGAGGTAATTGAAGGTCAGAGAATGTACTGTATATTATGAGGCTACCTGCATATTAAGTTTTCTTTTTGAAGAGAAATTCTATCCTTCCCTTTGACTTCTTGCTCCACTTTAAATTATTAGATAATTTCAGACCAATATACTACTATCTATGAAGATAGTTCTACTGAAGTATTTTCAGAATAATTGAATCAAGGGCAAATATATGCTTACTAAACACAGTGTCCCAAAGTGATCACATTAAAAGAGATAGCCCTTGGGGCTGGAGTGGTGGCTCGGAGGTTATGGTACTTGCCTAGCATGCGCAAGTACACAGGTTCAAACCCCTGCACCCACGTACACAACTAAGTGTTGGAGCAAAGAAAGCCATGTGAAAAACTCAATAAAAATTGATTCATTCTCTCTCTCTCTCTCTCTCTCTCTCTTACTGTTCTTCTCTCTTAAAAAAAATAAACAATAAAAGAGATAGCCCTTGGGGCTGGAGGAGTGGCTCAGCTGTTATGGCGCTTGCCTGGCATGCATGAGGACACCGTTTGAACTTCAGCACCAGGTACACAACAAAGTGTTGGAGCAATGAAAGCCATATGAAAAACTAAATAAAATTGATTCTCTCTTTCTCTCTCTCTCACTGTCCCTCTCTCTTTAAAAAAAAAATAAATAAATGAATGAAAAATTTTAAAAAAGAACGATAGCCCTGAATCATTTAATTCTGAAACATTTATATGTGTATAAATGTATATATATGTATATATATTTAATATGTATATATATGTGTGTGTGTATACACATACACACACACACACACACACAGATTTTTGTCTCTATAGGGACATAGGGGAACCTTCAACTTCCATGAGAAGTCCAGTTAACATGGGGTTTAAGTAGGTAGAAGCATGGAACCATGGGGAACCCAAGAGGGAAACCATGGAATGGCATCAGCCTTGTTTACGTTTGCTCTTGATTGTTTGATGATGATTCCCTCCTAATTCTAAGACCCATGTTTAAAAAAGAGAGACTGGGGTTATGGGTAATATGGGGGTAATAACTATGTTTTAGGATCAAATGCATATCATATTGTTACTTTATATGCATTTATGATTGTACAATGACTCAACTGCTAATTATAAACAAAAGAGTCCTTATTTTAATACAGAGAAATTGGTCTCTGTGCATTATTACTTGATAGTTTTAATTAAAGTCTTGTGCTTACAAAAAGCACACTGTTGAAAAACTTATACTCAGTTGTAGCTTTCAGATTGCATGTCATGGATAAACATTTTTATAATATGCTTCTTTTGCCATTGCTATGGACCTGTTTTCTTTCTTAGTTTGGATCTCATCTTCCTTCCCTACTGTTCCTCTGCCCCTTATCTATAGTGAAATGCTTTTTATCATTTTTAAATTATCTATACTTCTGGAAGAGGCAACCCAGTGTTAGGAAAGAAACGAAAAATTGTCCCTGAAATTTTGTTTTCATTACTTAGTAAGTTTTACAGTTAATGACTGAAGTTTCTCCTGTGGCTTCTCCTCCCAAAGACTCTTCTTATTTATTTTCACCAATAGTCTCATGTGACCTTGTTAAAAAGCTTCATGTAACTCCCAAATAAATTACATTTACTGGTTTACTTCTCTCCAGTATTTTATTGACATTTCCAGTTAAGTTTAATAGGGTGGAGAGAAACAGTGTTCTCTTTAGAAAGATACTCTTAATTAGACTCTATCAGTTTCTCCGTTATCAACAATAAATCTGCTAGTCTGCAATTCTGTAAGTCTTTAAAAAGAGAGAGAGAGAGAATCAAGTTTTATTTAGTTTTTCATATGGTTTTAGTTGCTCTGACACTTAGTTGTGCACCTTGGTGCTGGGGCCTGAACCCATGTAGTTGCTCATGCTAGGCAAGTGCCGTATTCACCGAGCCACCGCTCCAGCCCCAATTCTGCTGGGTGAGGGGGCTCTTGGAAAAATCTAATTTTCAGAATTTATATATATATATTATACTATTTCATTAGAAGCTTGTTTGATTGTTCAACAAATAAATTTCTGAATAAAAAAGAAAAGCTTTATATTAGCAAAATCATAATATTTAGAAGTAGTTGCTGGTTTTCAGATATATTGCATAGCCTCATCTTTAGCTCAGTCTTTTCATACTTTATTTCCTTCAGAAACTCTCAGTTGAATACCGTCTGGCCATGGTGATTTATTGCTGTAGAATTTCTCAAGTTGCTCTATTATTTCCTCATAGAAGATTGCTCTCTGTTACTGCCCCACTGGTTTTTCTCAAAAAGTGCCCTAGAAATAGTTGTTTCCCCCACTATCCTGTACAGCAAAGACTATGCACAATAAAACAGAATTACGCTTCTCTGCTACTTCTTGTCCTTTATCTTGCTGTCCTCATAATCTAATGAGAAGCTCAACGTTTATTCCTAACATTCACTTTGCCTGTTTAGTCTTCGTGTTATTTTTGTCTTTGTATTTTTCAGATTCTTCCATTCCTGGCTACATTTTTGGTATTTTGTTTTTATTAAATGTCAGATTATAAGATGTTCTAGATACTTTAAACTTATTTATAAATGTCTCTATGGAATTGTTTCTAGTTTTTTATGTTAGTGCTATCCACAGTTTTCTCTTTTCACCTTTCAAATAACGTCATGTCCTTATCTTTCTCCCATACATCTTGGCTGTGTTTTAAGCTCTTCTCTTGGAGGGTGACTAGCTAGACTTTTCTTCTGATTTTTAATGTATGCTGTTTAAAGTGTCTCCCTTGGGGTTAACACTTAAGAGATGTCTATACTAATTAGAACACTGACTTTAATTGTGCAGCAGTTCCAGTTGCTGAATCCCACTCCTACACATACTCAGCTATAATAACTCCTGTATATTATGTTAATCTGATTCCTCTTTTATCACTGCCCAAATAAGCCAAGGTAAGGCATGTTAATTATTGCTTCTACACATTGCATTCTTCTGTCATTCATTTGGAAAATAATGGACATAATTAAAATCATTTATTGTAATAGCCTCCCTAGAAAAGCATGCTGAACAATAGAGGTTAAAAGCAATTTGTTATTCTTTCATATTCTCTATATAACATAACATTTTTTACATCTGAACTTTGTTCAAATAATTATTTTTTTTAAAAAATATTACTTAATATGCTTTCAAGTACAGTTAATTGTGATGTAAACATATTCTATCTTTATTCAGAGTAATTTAGCACAAAAATTTTAAGCATATAACTCAATTAAAACATCAAAAGTTGGAAAGTTTTACAGCTCTTAAAATGCATTATGAATTACTAACATTTTCAATTTAAAAACACCACCAAGGATTAAATATCAAATTCTGTATATGTATGATATACTCTTTCCCTTAGTTTTTAAACAAAAGCATTACTAGCTGTATAGCCATCCTTCTCTTAATAGAGTTGTCATTTGCTTAGTTTGTAAGGGGAGTAGCAGATTATAACAGTGGAAGAAAGAAATGCTGATTCATTTTACCATGCAGACCTTATTTTCCTTTATCAGGAAAAGCAAGGTGTTCTAAAAATAAGTTAGACCTATAACTATTTGGTGCCCATACGGATATATTCCTTAAATTTTTTAATAGGTTAAGATTGTATCTATCCAGTACATACATATGTATCTCCTATAGCTCCATACTTAAAAATACTAAACATAGGATATATTTGTGTGTATATATAAAAAATCTACTTCATAATTATAAACCTCACTTTCTGCCTTCGTTACAACCAATACTTCTAATTCCTCCTAAAATTAAAATGTTTAAAATAAAATACTCAAACAAATAGGAGAGAATTCTATTACAGCATATCATGTTCTATAAGGTTTCCCTCTGTAGTAACACATGGCTAAGTCAGGCAGCTTACACCAAAATTACTTTAAAGATAATAAGTAACTGTTACTTGAAAACGCCTCACAAAAAGTAGGTCAGCATTTTGTTTTCTATTTGTCTATGTAGCAGTCAGATGATTTTTTTATATTAATCAATGACTGTACCATTCAAGAAAAAAATTTAGGCTTAGCACCGTAATACAAATATTCCTTATATGTCATGATAGTAAAATTATATGCCTCGCCTTATCTGAGAACCCAATATTCATGTATTAAAACTGGAGCAGGTAAGTGCTATCAGAATTATAGTGCTTATCCTCTAATGAATTCTCTTATAAATAGGTATTATTGTATTGGTTGCTGCCTTAAACATGTAGATAAATTTTAATGACCATGCAAAGGTCACATGCAGAGTAAATTTACATAAGAACCATGTGAGGTATTGCATCTCACAATTAAGTTATGAGGTAGGTAGGTAGTATTCTCCAGTTTCCTCTACATCTTTTTCTAGCAAGTTATTCTAGCACTCGACTAGTTGTAGGAGAGATATTCCTTTGAATTTGATTTCATATTTACTCAAGCAGAATTTAGTTCAAGTTCTGGATGTGTGAGTAGTAGTATTTTTTTACTACTTTTTCAGTCCTGATATTTTCTTTATCCTTTTTTCTTTAATCTTTTCAGTGGTGTTTGAAATGGGAATGGGAAGAAAAAGAATAATTTGATGGTAGTGCTCATATAACTGTCTTGCCCAGAAGTATGATTAAAGGATTTAAAACAGAAAACTACCAGATCATATTACAAGGCAAGGTTGCCCGCTCTTTCCACTTCTGTTTAGTACAGAACTGGAAATGCTAGCTAAAGTAATTTGGCAAGAAAATAAAAGGCATCCAGATCATAAATGAAGAAGCAAAATTATCTCTGCTTGCAAATGACATAACCAAGTAGATGGAAAACTCTTTAGACTTAACAAAAGAGTTAGAACTAATCAATAAGGTCAGTAAAGTTTCAGGATTTAAAATCAACACACAAAAACAAGTTGTATTTCTGTATGAAAGCAGTGAACTATCAATAAAGGTTATCAAGAAAACAAGCCAATTCACAGTAGCAAACTGTGAATTAAATAATTTAGGAATAACCTTAACTGAAGAGGTTAAAGACTTGTACAGTAAATTCTAAAACATTAATGAAAGAAGACATAAACATTGGATAAAAAAGGACAAAATATGGAAAGACATCCCATGTTTATGGATTAGAAGAAGTATTATTGTTAAAATGTTAATACTGTCCAAAGTGACTTATAGATTCGGTATAATCCTTATTGAATCCTGTTGGCATTCTTTATAGAAATAGAAAAAAATAATATTTAAATGTACTCATAGGATATCACTGATATTTTTAATGCGGAGTTGAGTTGTACAATCATAAATACATATAAAATAATAATATGATATGCATTTGATCCTAAACAGAATCACCCCCACATCACCCATACCCTAGTCTTTTAATTTTTCTATATTTCCCCAAAACAGATATAAATGTCATTATATATGTATCGTATATTTATGTGTATGTGTATATATATGTATATATGATTGTGAATGTTCCAGAATTCAATGATTGCGTAAGTATTATTTGGCTTCTTGGGGGTCGGGGTAGTGAATAATCTACATTGTTGGTTGTTTCCCTAGATGTCTTCCTGTCCTCCTTCCTTCTCCCCCTCAACCCCCCACATATCTATGGTTCCCCTAGATTATTTGTTGATACACCTAGTCTAGTACAAGAGCTTGACTACCTTTCATCCAAGCCTGGGTTTTTGCTGTCGCCTCAACAAATGAGGGAAACATTTGACCCTAGAGTCTCTGGGTTTGGCTAATTTCAAGCAAGACTAAAGTATAGGCATTATACTTACAGATTTCCTAATATGTTATATAGCTACAGTTTAAAAAAAAAAGTGTGGGACTGGCATAAAAACAAACTCATTAGACCAATGGAACATAATAGCCCAGAAGCAAATACATACATGTGTAGCCAACTTATCTCGTTCAGGGGTGCCAAGAATAGCTAATGTAGAATGAATAATCTTTTCAACAAATGTTGCTGGGAAAACTAGGTATTTGTATACATAAAGATCAGGTCCTTATCTCACACCATATATCAGAATCAACTCAAAATGGATTAAAGAATTAAATGCAAGACCTGAAGATGTCAAACTACCTAAAGAAAATAGAAAAGACTTTTTGTCATTGGTTTGGGTAATTATTTTTTGGATATGACCCCAGAAGCACAGATAAGAATAACTAAAATAAATATGGGATTGCATCAAAGTAAAAAGCTTCTGCACTGCTTTGGCACTACAAAGGGAAAAACAGAATGTAACGGCAACCTACATAGTAGCAAACCATAAAGGTTGTAATAAGGGTTTAATATCCAAAACATGTAAGAAACTTATGATACTCAATAGCAAATGTACAAATAATATGATCAAAAATTAGCCAAAGAACTGAATAGACATTTTTTAAAGAAGACATAGAAATGACCAACAGATATATGAAAAGGTGATCAACTTCATTAATGATCAGGGAAATGCAAATCAAAACAACAAAGATTACCTCACACTTGATAGGTTATTATCAATAAGATGAAAGTTGAATGCTGAAGAAAAAGGAGTTGTTGGTGGGAATGTAAATTGGTTCAGCCATTATGGAAAATAGTATCCTTCCTGAGACTCCTCCAAAATTCAAAAACATAACAATACAACTTTGGGGTAGACATTCAAAGAAAATGAAATAAATACCTTGAAATAGTTGTTCATTTCAGCATTATTTACTTTAGCCAGGATATGGAAACAGCTTCAGTGTCCATCTTTGGATGAATGAATAAAGAAAATGTATTATAAAGAAATATTCAGCCTTAATAAAGAAATCATTTCACTTGCAACCACATAGAGTGAACATTTTATATGTGGAATCAAAAAATGCCAAACTCACAAAGATAGAGAACAGAAAGATCATTACCACAGGCTGGAAAAAGGACATCTGGGGACAAAGTTCTAATTATGCAAGATAAATAAGTTCTGCAGATGGAATGTACAGCAATGTGACTAAAGTTAACAATATTGAAATATACTTGAACTTTGCGAAAAGAGTAGATTTTAAAATTTTTTAACTTTCAGCTTTGTTGAGTTTTTTATTTTTACTCTTAATTGACACATAGCAATTACACAAATTTGTGGGATACAGAAGGTAGATCTTATTTAGTCATACCATATTAAAAATGATAATTGTGTGATATTGTCATTTTTCACAGATATAGAAAAAGCAATTCTTAAATTCATATGGAATAACAGAAGACCCAGAATAGCCAAAACATTACTCAGCAAGAAGGAGGAAGCAGATGGTATCTCAATTCCTGACCTGAAATTATACAATAGGGTTATAGTAACAAAAACAGCATGGTATTGATATCAAAACAGAACTGAAGACCAATGGAATAGAATAGAGGATTCTGAGATGAACTTCCATAACTTTACTGATCTGATATTTGATAAAGGGGGCAAAAGCATAGTATGGAAGAAGCATAGCCTGGTGTTGGACAAATTGGACAACCATATGTAGACAACTGAAACTGGATCCTTTCCTTTCACCCTGCACAAAAATTAAATTAAAATGGTTCAAAGAACTGGATATTAAACCAGAAACTTTACAATTGCTTGAAAAAGAAGTAGAATCAACACTACATGACATAGGAGTCAGCATCACCTTTCTTAACAAGACTCCCAGTCACATGCAGTAAAATCAAGAATAAATGAATGAGATGCAATCGAACTACAAAGCTTTTGCACAGCCAAAGATTTAGTCAAGAGTGTCAAGAGAGAATCTACAGAATGGGAGAAAATCCTTGCCTGCTACACCTTGGACAGAGGGCTGATATCCAGAGTATACAAAGAACTAACAAAACTAAACACCAAAAATCGCAAATATTCCAATCAATAAATAGACTACAGAAAAAAAAGCCCATAAGCATATGAGAAATGCTCTACATCCCTAGCAATAAGAGAAATGCAAATCAAAACTTCACTGAGATTCCACCTCACTCCTGAAAGGGTGGCAAAAATGAAGGAAACGAACATGACAGATGCTGGAGGGGCTGTTGGAAAAGAGGAAGACTCACATTGCTGTTGGGACTGCAAACTGGTTCAGCCACTCTGGAAAGCAGTGTGGAGACTCCTCAAAAATTAGGGCTGGAACCACCTTATGACCCAGCTATTCCACTCCTGGGTATTTTCCCAAAAGAGTTAGAATTGGCATATTATAGAGATACAGTTTCATCAATGTTTATAGCAGCTCATTTTACTATAGGTAAATTATGGGACCAACTCAGATGCCCCTCACTCGACGAGTGGATTCAAAAACTTTGGTACATATATACAATGGAATACTACTCAGCTATTAGAGATAATGATGTCATGGCATTTGCAGTCAAATGGATGGAGATGGAAAAAATTATGCTACATGAGATATCCCAAACTCAGAGACTCAAGGGCCAAATGTTTTCTCTCATTTGTGGAAGCTAGAATACAACCTGATACAGTATGATAGATGGCTGTATGAATTTTTACACGAACAGGGGGATCCTGACCTAGGATGCTGGGAGACATGGGGAAGGGGGTCAGTGGGGGGGAGGGAATAGGAGGAATAAAAAGAGATCAGAGGGAGCGAGTATGAGGGAATCAACTCAGAGGGAAACCTCCAACTTCCACAAGAAGTCTATTTAACACAGGGGTTTAATATGGGGAAACATGGAAGCATGGGGAACCCAAGGGAGGAAACCATGGATTGGCATTAGCCTTGGCTTGCTATGTGAATATACATTTGTTCTTGATTGTTTGATAATGATTCCCTCCTAATTATAAGTCCATATTCAACAAATAAAAAAATCAAAAAATAAATAAAAAATGAAAATTGTGCAATATAATAGGTGTGTTAGTTATCTTGAATATGGTGAATATTACAGAATGTATACATAAATCAAATTATGCCTCAAGTCTATACAGTTTTTTTTTGAGAGCGAGAGAGAGAGAGAGGTAGAGGGACAGAGTAAGAAAGAGAAAACAAGAAAATCAGTTTTATTTATTTTCCCATCTGGCCTTTGTTTCTTGGACACTTAGCTGTGTATGTGGTGCTGGTCTTTGAACCTGGATCCTTGTACATGCCAGGCAATTTCTGCAACCTCTGAGGCACCACCCCAGCTGTACAGTTTTTAATTGTCAATTATACTTGTCATATTACATATTATCCTTGAGCTGTTTCATCTTAGAGCTTCTCTTTTTGTTTTAGTATCTACATTACAGATCTCTTTCCTAGACTCTGAATTTATTTACCTCATTGCCAGTTAGATGTCTTCTCTGGTGATTCATAAAAATCTCTGTTCCCAAACTTTGTGTTTTGTTACTCTACACCTGATATAATGGCTGCTGGAGCTTATCCTTTTAATTTGCCCAGAGCCCAAAACCGAGGTATCAGGATATCATCTTTGCCTTTTATGCTTTCTGTATTTCCCACACCTAGTTTTCTCTCTTGCCTACCCTCCATCTCCCTCTCTCTATTTCTATCATGTCTTCTCTCACCTACACCATAGCAGCACCCCTCTTATTTTTCTTCTTACCTTTAGTCTTTGCTGTCAAGAACTAGACTGATGCTAGCATGACCTCTCTAAAGTCAAAATAGATCGTGCCATTCCTGTGCTTTAAAATGTCTCAGTCATTATTCTGGCCTTCCTTTCACATATAAATTCCTTAAAATAAACACAAGTTATATGGGATCTGGCTTTGATATGCATTTTTAGTTTCAGTATTTCCTCCAAACCCCTTCTAATGCTGCGTCCTTGTATTGAGCTACTTTAAATTTGTAGTAGTCCTCATGTTAAAAACTATTAAGAAAGATTAGGAAGAAATATTTCAAATCTCTCCTTCTGGAGGGAAAAAAACTCTGTGAGATATATATATATATAAAATCTTTCACTTTTGTTCTTTACATGTTAAAAACTGTAGTATTTTTAAAGGTAGGCAGAAAGACTATTTGAGCTGTCACTGGCTAGTATTGATTATCATTAAATGAATAATTATATTTAATGATTTATTGGTCATCATTTCATGTATGGAAGAACTTAAAAATGAATCCATAAAGTGTGAGTCTACTTTATATTACTTACACTGAAGTAAAATGCTAGTTCTTAGATTTTAGAAAAAAGTCACAATTGAGATTGTCATGATATAACCTCTAAGATATGTGCACTTTTTGTGGTTTGATTGTAGAATTTGAAATATAGAAATTGAAATAGGGTCTTTCCCTAAATAATCACTCAAATATGTGAGCTCAGTTTTATTTTAAAGGTCACAGTAGGGTGTCTTTTCTGTCTGTTCTTTTTTAACACAAATTTTGTCATTTTACTTCTAAAATGCTCAATTATAGAATAATGGTGTGTTTAAAGTCTGGGAACAAATAAAAATAAGATTTATTAAAAAATAAAGTTTTTTAAAAAGGAAAATTACTTGTTTTGATGGGAAGTGAGGTTTGTGGAGATAGGAAGAGATTATCAGGAGTGTGTGTGTGTGTGTGTGTGTGTGTGTGTGTGCTAGTTTTAAAGCTACATGGAATACTTAGTATCTGTCTATAATGAATTAATCAAGAATTATGGGCAAACTAGAAATTGCTTTTCAAAGTGATTATACCTTTTCTAATATCATTTACTGATTTTACAGTAAAAATCTAAGCTACAAAGTTGATGAGAGCACAATTCATTTTACTTGACTGTTAAAAATAGCATTATCAAACATTTTTTTGATGTTTCTGTCTTCATATATTGGACTGTCTTGAAGAAATAAACCTCCATTTTCTTCCATGACAGTAGATAATGAATTGACTGATATAATTCAGTTCAGAAGTTGAAAATGCATTGAAAATAATGGGGCATAACATTGTAGGGTTAACATTTATTCATAGATGATGCAATTAAATACAACAGGCATTAACTTCAAGGTCAGTCAGTAAAGTCATAAAATTGAATATTTTAATTGAATTGTAATTGCTTCCCATTGATACATGCAAGTAAAGTAAAATAGATGTCAGCTCTGCAAATTATGGTTCTTCCTCCTAATTAATTTCTTAATTCTGTATGGAGTTATCCAGTGCCTAGGTCTTGTTGTGGGTTTATTCATTCACCCAGCTTCCACCAAGGAATGTCTATAAGACATGATTAAATGGTTAGATGTCAGGACCTATAGTTAATCTTTTTCTATACTTTGGAGAAAATCTTGTTAGTAACTAAAAGAACTTATTCATGTATTTTTTAAATGTTCTCTAAATATAACAACAACCTAGATCCTATAAACTATCATCTTTTTTATTAACACTGATATTTTTCCAATATTGATATTTATGTCAACATTAGTAACTGTAACTATCTTAATTAGTAAGTGTAAAAATCTTAATACTAATAAAGATTTCTGTAGGAAAGACTCAGATGCTACACTTGACCAGTTGAGGAGATAAATTAAACTGATTTAAGGTTTTGGTTAATTGCAATTTGTGTCCATCCTTGAACCAGGTTTCACTAGACAATAAACACCTAAATTGAATCAACCTAAAAGACAAACATCTTGTTTAAGGATTAGGATAAAATGAAGCTTTTAAATAAAATTGAAATACATTGAAATGTTAATGAAGCTTTTGCATAGGCTTTTCGTAGTCCCTCAAAGGGTTTTAATATAATGCAATTTTGTATAAAATA